>VYXC01009179.1:1243262-1267353 GCA_013397175.1 Platysteira castanea | reverse complement strand
CTCTTCTTTTGAGTAGAAATTAAGAGCGGTTGAATTTAGTGCAAACATATTGGCAAGCTTTCCTCAACCATTTCTGTCTTCAGGCTCAGGCAATCCCACTATAGCCACCTTTCTTAGAGTAAGAGCCAGTTAATAGTGTTGTGCAAGGTCCAAGTCAGAGTTGGCTCTGAAGGGTATTCACTCTGGGGCCTCTGTGTCTGCTAGAAAGCCACATTCTGAGTTAGAAAAAAATATCAAGAAGTGTCAACAGGAAACATCACGGAAGGGCATACAAGACAAATTAGAGAAAAGGAGACAACAGACCAAAAAAAAAAAAAATCCAAGGAAAAAAGGAGTAAAAGCCTTGTAATGACAAGGCACAAAAGAGAATAAATATATAATTATTTAAAAATCTGAAAGAAGAGACTCTAAGTTAGTTAGAAGAGGAAAAAGCTGTAAAACAGGCAGGCATTTGAACCAGTTGTTGTCTTTGTCATAGTTACATGATACCTGGTTCATTGATTAATCTGTTCCAGAGAAATGTATCAATTTCTATGAAAAAAAGGGGACATTTGTATTTTAAGCCGTGCCAGTAACAACAAGCAGACACTCAGTGTGCACCAGAGTAACATTTACAATGCCTGGGCCAAATTCATGCCTTGTGTAATTTTATTGCTTTTACTGGAATTACACCAGAGATGAGTTTGGCCTTTTGCCTTTTTCTAGCATTGTATAATATATCTATTTGTGAACATGTAGAAGGAAACAGGGCATTTTGTCTTCCGAATTTTCCATAAAACCCTGCTCAATAGGCATAATAAATAAAACAAGCCACTTAACCTACGAAATAAAAAAGAATCAAACAACGTTTTCTAGATATTAAAATAATGTTAATACACTTTGTAAATCAAGGAGTTGACACTTGTACGCGCTGAAACAAAAAGTCCAGAGAAATTTAAAGCCAGCTGACTGTGCGTGTGTGTTACTTGCTCTGTGCCAAAGAGAGAATGAAGGTCCTGACTCACTCCCTGGTCAAAGGCAGATTCAGGGAAGCTCACACATGAGGGTATTCACCTCCTAGCCATGAGAAAGGTAAAAGGAGAGACACAAAACTCCTCTCTTTTCCCCCTGAATAAGCTGAGGCTGTGAGGCACCATGCCCTGGTACAGTACACATGCCATCACAGACAAGGAGCTGGCAGCATTTCCACTGCAAACCCCATTTAGTCAGACTTTGCAGTTCAGCCATTAATAGAACACTGGGCTAACACTTGACAAAATGAATCTTGGCCTAGAAGAGATGTTCACTCACACACACACACACAAAAATAGAAGTTAAATCCATTAAGTTCCTTTAAAAGGAAAGGAGGTGTAGTTTCAGATCCTTTCAGTATATCTCTGCTTAAATAGAAAATTGTATTTTTAAAAATATTGTGAAGGCATAATTCCAGAATGCAAACTAATCACTTTTCCTATGGGAAAAAACCAAAAGCTACTACAACTACACTGCAATTACTTCAAAAAAGTTTTACAACAATAAAAGAAAACACACTAAAAATGGAGTTTTACTTCTGTGTGCAACACTATGGGGTCAGTTTAAAAAAACCCATCTCCACTTTTTTTTTCCTCCCTGCAACTCAAGAGAACAAATAACTGCAGTTGTATTTTATTACTTCAATTATTTGCAGCTTGTGTTACATCAATGTTTTAACCATATAATACCACAGTCTAATGGGATTGATACCTAAGCGAGAGAAATTGTACCAACAGAGAGCTTCAGGAGGAAGGCAGAGGGCAAAGGAGGAGGGCAGCTTAAAAAGGAGGCTTTATGTGAAGGCTTTCACTTCTTTAAGAGAAGATAGTTTTTTAGCTTGTTTTGCTCCCCTGAAATTATGAAACAGATATTGTTAGCAATCTAGTAGCAGAATTGTCCCTAAATTGGCTACTGCATGATAACCCCCCAGGGAACTAAAAAGTCTTTCAAAGATCTCCAGTTGTATGTTGGCTCAGCAGATTGTTTCATTACAATCAGGATCCACACGGATCATGGATGCAATTATATAGCAAACCAACTTCTTTTGTCTTCACTCAAACAATGGTCTGGGAGGAATGGCAGAGATGTAAGTGAGAGCAAAATGAGAGCACTTTGTTTTGTAACACAACAGACCCCATACCTCTTGGATACTCCAGCTCTCTCCTTGTGGTTCCTTCATGCACCTTTTTTGGCGTCAGAGATGATGCCTTTCACATAATTGAAATTTTTGGGAAACAGATATTGCAGTCAGAAACTGCTTTCTCATGCTTGTTCTGCATTAAAATGGATATAGATTATTTCTTCCCACAATTCCTGCTTTATTAATACAAACCTCTGTCCACCATCCGAGACAGATGGAGACTTTTCTTGAAGGATCTGAATAGATCTGGTCTGTGGTCAGTAGTTGTGTCTTACAGTTAAGGAAATGGGTCAAAGTTTTGTTGTTTCAGGCCCTTAAGCTTTATCTGTTTGAAAAGTGAAGATACCCAGATTTTCATTCCAGACTTAAAAAAAAAATGGACAGGAACTTGTTTAATTGCTAAGATTATGGGCAAAAAAGGTAATACTGTGTCTCTTAAAATCACCATGGACGCCTCCAAACCAAGGGTAAGGTGATATCTCTGAAATGTCTTCACTCAGAAGATGAGAAAGTCCCCAAAAAGCAGAAAGAGTTCGTTCCATGCCTCTTTTCTTCACCTCCCCAGGAAAAATTCCCCCCAATATTTCAAACCATCTGCTTTGATTTGTCAGTCCCGAGCTGACATGGTGTTATGTGACATAACACGCCGAAGTAGCTCTCACCAAATGGCTTCCCCGTGCCAGCAGTAACCACACAATGGTGTTGGAGGTACCACAGATCTTTGTTTACTCAGAAATGAAATAATTTTGATGAGTGTATGGTATCAGTTAGCGAGTGTTGAGTTCCTCATGGTGATACTGCTCATGTTGACTTAAATGGAAAATGGATCAGCTCAGAAAGCTTTAATAAGAAAAGTTCCTTCGTGTACTTGTAGTGATGCCCTGTGGAGCCACGAGAACTAAAAATCTGTCAGCATACTTGGTAGGAACTTTGTTTCATCGTTCTCTAACTCATATGATTGAGAGTAAAGTGAACAAAATCTTGGCACATAGCTTGGCAGGCGAGAAGCATTCCTGTGTTTGTGTGTGTGAGACAGAAGGACAAAGAGAGGGGGAAATTTAGCAGCCACTCATTCGGTGTTAAATTATCAGGTGCTACATATTTTTAATAAACCTTAGTAGAAAGATAAGATACATCCTGTTCAATTGAAAACTGCTTTCACTTTGACCATAAAGTTAACTTTGAACAAGCTGAGCATCTCCTCCAACCACTGAAAACAAAACCATTCAAAATCTTCAGCCCAAAAAAACTGCAAGCCAGACTTGAATCCAAACAAGGAGGTGGAAGGTGCTGGAAGGGTGCTATTTATGCAGACAGGTTTTCCTACTTCGACACTCAACCAGAGCAGCTACACAACACTTTATTTACTGCCCTGATCTGTGACCTGCAGGACTGTCCTCACAGCAGTGGCCAAAAAGACACCATATTTTTTAATACTTTTCAAACTCTCGTGATGTGGATGCCTGAAAAGTATCTGAATTTGCACACTAGAAATGGTTCACAGTGGTGTTGTTCATTATCCCTATTTCAGTTGCATTTTCATACCTTAAAATCACAAAAAGTCCACAGCTTACAGCGAGGGTTTCTGTTAGAAACCCTGCAACTGCCTTGGATGTCTGTAGAGTATAAATCTAGAGTATAAATGTCACTAATAATTACTGGAATTTTCACCAAAGAAGGAAATTAGATATGAAAAACACTTTATGCCAACTTCATCTTTGCAAGCCTTCAGAAATACCAGAGGGTCTATGTGAACCCTAGTAAAAGGGATGAGATTGGATTTCTACCTTCCTGACATCATTCCATGCCACAGTCAGCATTAAGACACAAAGACAACAATTCAAATCAAGTTTTTTCCTGTAGTTTTAAATTTTAAAATAATTGTCTTCCATGAAAATATCAAATTATACTCATATTTATGCATTTACCTCACCCAAAATTCAGCTAACAGATACTCATTGCATTTTATTGCCAGCAGCTCAGGCTTTTTGTTATCAGAAGTCAGTATTTTTATGTTTCAGTATTTTTATGTATTTCTTGCATGTCTCAGCTATGTTTTAGTTATATAATTTGTATTTCATTGAGGTTCTTTTTATTTGCATATTTCCAAGTAGAAAGAAATTTGTTCCTTTTCCGACTATACTTTAAAAACCTTTCTCGAGGAGTCCCTGAGCAATTAATATACAAGTTTTGTTCTGTTTTAGTGAAGTCTATCATGGAATTCCTGTCAAACCATAGCTGCTTCTGCCAAAGTAATGAAGGATGCACCCGTCTCTTAAATTTTGGTACTTCTCACTCTTTGTAATCCAATTCAGGATTTTTACGGTTTCTGCAGATACCTTTACTTTGTGTTTTGCTGAGTGCTGCTTTGTTGTTCAGATTTTTCCCGAATTAAATGGAGGCAAAAAAAAGTTTTTTAAGTTACTTGAACCTGTTTGGGGACAGAAAACACAGTGGAAATGACAGGGAAAATAATCTATATGTATAGCTGCAGAGTCCTGCGGCTAAGATGGCAAACTAAAGTGGAAAAATATGTAAGCACAATAGGTTTGTGTCATATTAAAATTAATGTCTCTGTTGTTTCCTGTAGTACTGCTTAATGTCACTGTTTCATAACACTAAATATGAATTTTGCAAAAACAAGGAAATTTTACACGCTTCTTAGACCAGAGGTTTATTGCACTACAGAAGGTGTTAGGGCATTCAATGGAATCCCACAGTTTTCACCATTACTGGGTCTTTAAATGTGAGCAAAGTACACTGAGAAAGACCCTATTAAAGTAAAAGTTATCTCCATATGCACATGCACACACACCTTTGTGTTATCACATTTATATGTCAGGCAGATATGCAATGCCAGGAATTCAATGAGTTGGTGCTGGATAGCTGTGTGAATGCTTATCTTCCCAGAGAGCCTCTGGGTTTTCCACACAGCCATGGACTGTAACACCCAAAGGTGTCTGATAGTGTGCCTTAGACTAAAGAATCCACTTTTTGAATGTTTACTCCCTCTTAAAGATAAAAAGCAAACACAAAGATAGATGCCTACGATACAATGGGAATAACAAATACCATTAACAACTGCACATTAGAGCCCCAGCCCAGATTTTAGAGTAGGATTCTGCACATTCCTCTGTTAGAAACTCAGAACCTCTATGTTTTCTGTCCCCAAACAGGTCTGATTTCTAACTGCAGGACACAGATCCAGCCTTCTGTGCTATGCAACAAAACAAGTGCTATCGAGTGCCCCACTGATAGTTCTTCAGCTGCTGTTGAACTATAACAGTTAAACTCTGCCTTGGCATCCCTCCCCAGCCATGCTCAGGAGCTGGAGGATGTGTCCATGGGCAGATGAGTTCAAATTGATCCTGGAGATATGGGGATCCAAGATAGATAACCTTGAGAAACACTGATAACCTTGAGATATCTAAGGCTGGAGAGAGCACAGTGGCAGGCTACCAAATAAAGGATCTGTTATAAAGAGTGTTGGGCCTATCTGGACTCCTCAAATATCTCTATAAACAAAAAGTTATGGAAGAAACAGTTCTGTGAGTTTCAATTTGCTTCCCAAATATCCATATTCCACCTTAAACTTCCTATCCCAGTCGTTACCATTAAAAAAACAAAAAAACCCCAAAAACAACAAAACCAAAAAAAAAAACCTCTTTGCCAAGCAAAGGTGCTGCAGTCTAGAAAATGCAAACTCCTTACCCACTTTGGCTGGAGGTTTTCTTTGCCCACACATACAGTTCTTCCACTTCCAAGAGTTCAAAGTCCAACAAGAAGCAGCTCTACTCAGGATGGGGAGGTGACACTACTGATGTCTCATTTAATCTCTCACTATTGTGAAAGACGGGAAAAGATTTGTCCCTACTGTGCACTAAATTCTCTTTAAAATCAGCATTGGGAACAAGGGATCTTTGAAGAATTGTAGCTGCCCCTTAGCTTTAACCACAGTTCCTACTGGTGGTGTCAGTGGACCTGACTGGAAGTTCTGTACACCCCTACGAGGATATTGGACCCCCCAAAGTGCAGTTTCCTTTAGTGTTCTGATGTTGCTCAAAAAACACAGGCAAGATGTTGGTGATGATGGATCCCCAAATGAAGCACAGTTCAACCAAAGTGGGAGGATTTAGCAAAATGCATAAATTTCTCGTCTGCTACTGTTTGTAAGAGGCAGATCTTTACAGTGAGCCTAAGTCACAGCTGGCTTTTTCTGGAATGGTTTATGCTCTTGACCCTCCTCGGCTGTATAGCCAATAGGGAGTTGTCAGGCTACATGTGTTGTTAAACTTCTTTCAGCTAAATCAGAAATCCAAAAGCAAAATACAGCTCTCAGCAGTATCATGTGGAGTTGTGACACTCCCTGGAGGGCTGGGGTACATAAACCAATGAATGGATTACAATGAGGCATAAATGTAGTATTTTCATCCATGACAGATATAATCTCGAGCCTGTATTTTTCATGTTACTTAACTCTTTCAGAACATAATGTGTGACAGAAAATGTCTTATAATGCACATTGCAGTAAATATCAGTCAAGTATGCTTTATTGCTGAGCTCTACATGTTTCCAGAAGTTAACAGGCACAGCTGGGATATAAGAAATGGCAATGTTGTATATATTTCTTGAACATACAAAATACCTTGGCTCTCTTCTCCCCCACTCTCCACATTACATCCCCAGCTGTTCTGATCATGTCACACAGTGGATGAGTTTTCCCATCGTCAGCTTATCCTAAAATGATAACCTTTATTCAGGCTTTCATCCTCCCCAAAATAAACAGCATTATCCATATTGTCATCACATTCAAATCAGACTATCAGAGTGTGGCAAGGAATAATAGACATGGAAGGTGGGAAGCTGCCTGTTGTTAGCTGTACCTAGCAGAAAATAGTCAGTGCAGGTAACATCCATTGATTTAATATAAAATCATAGAATGGTTTGCATTGGAAGGGACCTTAAACCTCATCTCATTCCACCCCTGCCATGGGCAGGACACCTTCCACTATCCCAGGTTGCTCCAAGCGCCATCCAACCTGGCCTTGGACACTTCCAGGGATGGGGCATCCACAGCTTCTCTGGGCACCCTGTGCCAGGGCCTCACCACCCTTGGTCACTCTTGGTTAGCATGAAAAAAACTATACTTGATAAAGTAGCAGAAAAGCAAAGAAATCTTATTTTGTTTCAGATAAATTAAGGATTGGTCAGAAGGGAACTCCTAAACAGTACGTGAGAAGCAGTAACTGCAGCAAATGAAAGGAAAGAGGAGTGGTGAAGGAGGTATTAAAAGAGAAAACAAGCACATAAGCAAAACAGAAATAAACATCCCCAAAATTAAATACTAATGTGTTACAGAGAGAGAACAGCTACTTCCAAACATTTGGCAATTTCAGATATTATACTGTGTTGCATGAAGACAATGTTATTTCCTTTTAAACTGCCATTCCATTTAAACCAGCAAGCTGATGTGTGTACTTGAGGTCTGTATTTGGTAGGCATTTTTTCCCCTTTAGCATAAACCTTGTTGATTTAAAAAGTGAACAAAGATGAATCAGGTGGTAAATGTATTCATGTAATCATTTTCATTAATAAGCTGTTATAAATAATAGAGGGAAGGTTTTAAGTGTATAATTCTCTGTCGCACAATTGAGATTTTTCCACATCTTCAGCAGTAAGTTAATTAGAATCACCTGCATTTTCTTGGGCGGACACCAAATGGATTGCAAACAAAAACAGATTAAAATAGCTGTAGCTCATGGCATACAGATGACAAGATTCACAAAGAGGACAATCAGGCAATGAAAACCTCCTCTTTTTCAAACATTTTTAAAGGAAATTCAGCTCTTGTGAGTCGCTGTAAAAAGACGTTTGTAAGTGTTTCGCTGAAAGACTAGAATGGCTTTGTTTCTGATCCCATGATGAGTGAAAGAAATGTTTAAGAAAGATCACTTTACAGAGAGATTCAGACTGAAATGTGATGACTGTGATTCAAGCCAAGCCAAAAATTACAGCTCAGAATTAAAGGGGATGGACGTGGCTTGGGAATCCATTTTCCCACATTCCTGAATCTCAATCATCCCAGCCAATGTTTAAAAGAAAATACAGTGGAAAGCAATGAGGTCACTTTGTTTAGCTGCAAGAAGTGGGACTAGCAGAATGGCAAAAGTATATATTGGAGGTAAGGGCAAAATTACAGTGAGCACGCTGCGTGTTCGACGGCTTCACTCAAAACAAATAGCCTCAAAGCTTAGTTTGGTTTCTTGTTACAGACAGCCTCCCGAGTAAGTCTTGTTGTTCCTGGGGCTTTTAAACCATAAACTTCTTGAATGTCAAAGCACAGCACAATAGAGGAGAAGACGGAGGCAGATCAAGCTTGATTTGGGCATTAAGCAGCAGCCCCGCGTAGCAGTGAACTGTGTGCTCATTTAAATTACACTTGCTTTGTACTCTCGCTGCCCTTATTTATTTGTGTATAAATATCTAAGTGGAAATTCTGCCATCGAGCGATATGAAACAGAATGAAGTATATCCTCCATCATATTCACTTGTTACTCATTCTCAGTATGTAATGCTCACATTCAGTGTTTTAATTGCTTCCATTAAACAGTTTCTATAGGGTCTTGAAAACAATAAGATCTTAGTCAAGCTTTTCTCCTTTCATTGCATCTCGGAGTTATTACTGCATGAAAAAATGAGATTCTCTTTTTATATAGGAATGCCCCTCATCTTCTTGATATTATTGCAGTCAAACAGAGAATTATTTCTTTTCAGCTAATTTCCTAAAGAGATTCACCAAACTTCATGTCAGACACCTCCAGCAGAGCCATTTCATAGCCTATTAAGGACTAGTACAATATTCCCTTTCCTTTCTTTTCCTCACTGTCTCTGCCTTTACTAAATTCTAAAGCAGTGTTGGATTTCTACTGATCATAGAATAAAAAAAAATCTTGTTGATGCTGCCTTGGATTCAGGCTTGTCTGTCACAGGTCCTGCTGAAAGGCAGTCCAGTACCTTCAAACCATGTGAAATGTACAGATGGACAGGACATTTCTCCATCATCTCTTTAACAGGAAGCAACAAAGCATATTTTATGTTTCATGTTATTTGCTTTGCTATCAAGTGCAGTGCTGTACTACAGATCCTGTTTGTAGCCCATGAAGAGGTTCAGTCCATCCCTGCTTCTTTGATACTCCTTTATAATTCAAGGGATTACGTTAGTCCTGTTTGTTGTAGCACTGAGCTCAGAGATCATGTTCAGCTCTTTATTTAAAGTAAACCTCAAGTCCTTTGTAGCCTAAATCCAGAGTGCTGGATGTACGTTTGTTTCTCCATAGTAGACCTGATTTTGCCAGACTGTGGCTGTTTAAGGTTGTAGTTCAGATCTTCTGTAACTTTACCTGTCCCTGTCATCATTAATATCTCCCTGACCTTTGTGTCATCTGCTTATTTTGCCAAGGGAATTTTTTCTCTCATTGTCCCGTCTCTGATAGAGATATTAGATGGCACTGGATGAGAGCTCAGCTCTTGAGAGCTGTGCCAGTTCTGACCTTGCTAACTGATATCTCCCATTAACTACCACATTTTGAGGTCTGTCACTGAGCCACTTCTTAATCCATGTAATATATGCCCTGTTAATTCTATAGAATGCAAGTGCTTTAATCAAAATGTCATGAGGTACTAAGTCAAAAAAGGCACGGAAAGCCAAACCAACTATTTCAACACCTTTGCCTTCACCAACCAGACCTGTCAAATATTCAGTTCCATCAAAAAATGCAACAAGTTTGCTAGACAAAGTCCTCATTTCCATGAAACCATGCTGGTTGGGATTAATGGTATTTTGTTATGAATTATTTGTTCACAGTGTCCTGAATTAATTATTTAAGTAGGCTGTCTGTGACTGAGGTCAGTCTAGCCAGTCTCCAAGAGCATCCCTCTTACTGCTTTTACAATATCAGAATAACTCCTCAGCCTTAGTCATTTCCAAATATTTCTCTGTGTTTTGTGTGCAAATGAGAGGCACAAGCATATCATGGCCACCAATGAAAATGGATGGTTTTTAAAACAGTAGTTATCTTTTTGTCCTTCAGATTGACTTCCAATATCATCCAGTGTTTGATCCCCCAGGGCTGTTGAATCTCTAAAAGGTAGAAGTGCCTAACATGACATTTTTATGGCACCCATTTCCACGGTAGCCAGGTACTCTCTCTGGAGGGGGGATGGACCTGTTTCTGTATCAATTGAAGATATGTTCCTGGGATGTTTTAAGCCTCCAAAATGTGATAATCTGCTCGGAGGAGAACAAGAAGGGGGTAGTTCTGGTGATCAAAACAGCAGCTTTGTCCCAGCAGAGCAGAGCCAGCCCCCAGCACTGCTCCAGGTTGTTTGGGCATATAGAACCCCACCTTCTGCCACACCAAAACGCAGAACAGGGATGTCAGCAACACTTTCTGGGGTGTAGCTCATATTTGCTTCATGGTTTTCACCATTTTCACCTCTGATTTCCATGGAGTCAGACAAAAAGTGTTACTTTTGCTCACACAATCACCGGAAAATCTGGGTACATTTTCTCACCCTGTGCAGATACAGTATTTTAATGTCAAATTTTAGTGAGTCAGGTTCATTCTTTGATACTCTTGATGATTTTCCTTCTCCTGGAATACACATATTGATCCTTTTGTGAAATTTTATTTTTGTTGCATGTTGTTTGTGTTTTTCTCATCACATTGTTGTGACTTGGATGTATTTGCTGTATTCACCCATTTCTGCATTCTTTAAATGATTTCTTGTCTCAGTTTTGTGCCCTTAGTAAACTTAAAAAAAAAAAAAAAGTTTATAAATCAGATATTTATGGTAAGATGCATATGAAAACACGAGGAAAGAATTATAGTTTTAGGGAGAACATACCCTGATAATGACCTCTTAAATATTTGTAAAGACAGCCCTGGGCATCTGAGCCCACGAAATAGTTTATAATACAACAGCTTGATTGCATAATGATACTTTAGTTTTAAAACGTATGATCTTTCTGTTTATGGGAAGGCATAATAGGCTCCTTTGAAATACAATAGTTTTGCCCTGAACATAACTGATTTTAAATGAAAGGACTAACTAAAGAATGCCTTTCTTCAAGTTTGCACTTCACTTTGTTGTTGAATCCAGCACGATGGTTTCTTTTACAAAACAGGCCTGGGGACCACACCTATTTCAGGATACATTGTGAAAGTTCCATGGGTTTCCAAGCAGGAAGTTACCTAGTGCTGTTTAAAATGGTGTGTTTTCAATTCTAAATCTTGTTAAAAACCAGAGAAATTTTTGTGTACCACCGCCCCTTTCTCCCTGCTCATAGAGAATTTCTTTTTATATTCAGTTTGAAGATATTGTCAAATAGAGATTAAGATTAGACAGAATCCAGTGTGATTTGGGAGAGGGATTCTTTTCCATGCAGCAGAAAGGAATTAGTGAGAACATTTAGCTTCAGACAGTTCATAAATCACCTGGACTGCTTCAACAAATATTGAAATCTAGTATTGTTAAGCATTTCTTCGAATAAATACATCACCTAAAATATAATTTTCTTCTGTCTGTTTAATATTTCTCTACAACACCTGGTTCCAGCTCAACCTGGTACTAGATCTGACACTGGCCTGCATTCATGATTACTTCCATTTTGGATAGGAGTGCAAGAAATATTTTAAATAAATATTCTTCTAATATCTCTTGTGCAGTGCAGAGTGACTATAACTTTCATTATTATTCATGACTCTCAGCCAAGCCTGAGTCCAGTTGCTTTTTAACTTTCTCACCATGAGCACCTGTATTATTTTTTTTGAACTAAAATAGTTAAAATTTACTAGAATTTGGCAGCTGAACTGATGTATTCTTGAGTAAGACCTTTTGCTACATTTCTTTTACCATTACACATTTCAGCGTGGAAATACTGAAGTCATTATCGTGCTTTTGGCTATAATTTCTAATTGTGGGTCCATCCTGTTCTCAGGTTCCTCATTAAAACAAACAGAAACAGAGTTGGAGACTGGAATATAAAGCAAATAAAATACTTGTTCTCCTTTAGGGCAAAATCCAGTGATTCTTCCTCGATAAACCCCACTACAAAACACAAGAAGGTCATCCTATAGTGAACTAAAGTTGACTTTATTACAACGAATATTTTTTTCCTGAAGGTTTCTTTACCACTATATTTAAACTCCAGCACCGGATAGGAAACTGGGCAAGGCTTTTGTTTCATCTTGTTCCCTAAGTATTTATAGCCTGCCGTGAAGAAACACTTACAGCAGTGCAGTGATGTTTTTATTCTTGATAGAGGTGCCCTTAAATGTGAATCTGCTTTGAAAATTGTTCATAGAATCAGGATATTAGAACTATGAAGATATACCTTTCTCTCTTTCCCTGCCTTTCTTCTTTGTGCCTAACTGGATTTCCAAAATAAGTTGTTAACAATCCAGCTAAGAAAATGCGGCCATGAAAAGGATGTCCAAATCCACCAATTTGCATTGGTGTGGTTTGGCTTAACTTTCAAAGTTCTTGGAGCAGAAAGTTGACAGCACGTGAATGCAATAATTGGCTTAATTTTTTAATTTTTTTTTTTCACTGCCATATTGTATAGTGCCCAAAAGAAATGCTAATCTAAACTCATTTCTGGACCAAAATTAATTTATTAACAATAATAATGCACTTGTGTACTCCAGATCATGTTGCAAAATGTAATATCCACCAATTTACAACACAGCTTGTTTCTTTTCACTTGATCTGGGTGACTTACGCAGGTTCCAAATTGATGCTCTTAATGTGAGTCTATTTCACCCAAAGTGACATGGATTGTTTTCACTTACATATAACCAATGAGGTTAAGAACTGGATTGAGTTCGATCCAAACAAAAGTTAAAATTCTGTCTGGTGGCTTGCCTGTTTGTTAATTTGATTTATTTTTCCTTTTTAATTTCTGGTTTAGACTTCAATTTACATGATGCAATTCTTAATCCTTTACCACAAGAGTCCCACAGTCCTATGCTGGGAATTACTCTTTCACTCTCCCCTTACTAAAACAGAATTAGACTCCTCAGATTTAGGTTAAAATTGCATTACTTAAACATTTTAGTAATTTCCATTTGCTCATATGTTATATATCCAGCAGATGGATAATTTCCAAGTTTTCTTGATTACTAAATCCTTTTGATTTCTCTTAAATAATCTTTTTCTTTATCCCTCTGTAACCAAAGAGGAGATATTCCTGAAATAAATCATCACACTCAATATTATGCTGCAGGACACCCACAGGTGCAGGGTACAAAACTGTCTAATAAAACACACAGATAAGCACAGAATTATTATTAATAATCATATAAAGAAATTATTAATAATTTTTAAAACAAGCTTTTTAATGCAACCTAAATCAGGATGTTCCTGGCAGCATAGACATAAAATGAGAACTGTATTTTGTAAAAGAGACAAAACAAACATGCAAACAAGCAAAAGATTTTACTTGGTGTCAGTCTGCATCAAAAGTATATTTTTTCCAATATTTCTAGATCAGTGAGAAGTGCCTCGAAACACTTGAGTCCACTCGTGTGCCAAGGGGTGGTGCAAGTGCCAATAAAGGCTTGAACCTCAGTTTCTTCTTTAACTGTTATCACAACTGGGCTTCTGGGCTTTTCCATTTGTTTTCATTCTTACCTATACCTTCAGATTTCCTTTTCCCCCAGCTCAGATTGTAAAAATATTCCCCCTAGATACATTGTCAGGAAGTGTTTCCTGGAAATTTTTGGGTTTGACAAATTAGTGTTTTCGAAGAGAAAGGCTTTCTCTGAAACTGCTTGCCAAAACCTAATTAAAACTTGTGTTCCAAGGGATAAGTAGCCTTTAAAAAAACCTGGTTTGTGTAGCTTCTCTTGGCTTCTTATGTACTTGCAAGTTTTAAATGTGAAATGACAATGTATGTTTCAGTGGGTTTGATTTTTAAGCATGGAGATTGGGTTGGTGTTGCACCGCAGTGAATTCTCCTGGAAAAGGAGAGCAGTTCCCATGTGCTTTGAAATGCTACAGCTATGCAACCGGGGCTGGAAGTGCTATTTTAAACACTCATATCAGCAGAACTTGCTGTAGGAGATAATATGTCACAGAAGGGAGTATGACATCTAGTTTCACCTAGAAGATAAACCTTGAGTAGATATGCAGGGAGAAACAAGACTGTCGGGTTGTCCTTGAGAAGAATGGCCTATATTAATGAAGAACTGTACTCCAGGGCATATGCTACTCGGGATATTTAATTTCATCCTCAAACCTGTCTAATCCGCTATGAAGAATATAGTAGAGAAAGGGTAGTTGTGTGGAATCTCACACACGTCATGATTTTGGGGTGGGCACCTCAGTGCTTTATTTTCAGAAAGGTCACAGCCTCAGAAATTCATGTCTGAAAATCCCAGACTCCAGACAGAGAAGTTTCCCTGGCACTATTAATACAAACATCCCACGTTCAAGCAGGGCTGGCGGGGCACCGTGCCTGTCCCAAACAGCCCTTCTCGATGAGCACCAGAGCCAATTACCCCTCGCTCTCCTGTCACACTCAAAACCCCTTGCAGAACCGTATTCTGCTGACAGAACTACAAGATAATTATAGCTAGGTGTTTTGTATTCACTTAAGTTAATCTCCCACTTTTATTTTTCATTGTTGCTTTAATCAGCGAGGAGGCACTTCAGTTGTTGTCAGGTGGATTATTTTTCAGTCGCTCGCCGCGCTGCTCTTCTTCATACTTGCGAGGGTGCTTCTGCCTTCCTGACAGACTTACAAAAGAAAAATGCTTCTATGATCTAAAATGAAATATGTGTTTCTTTTTCAGGTCTAGATGTTGATGGAATATACAGAGTTAGCGGCAATCTGGCAACAATACAGAAGTTACGATTTGTTGTCAATCAGGGTAAGTGATTCCTCCACCCTGGTAATGTTTTGTTTAGTACTTAACTGTCTCAGATGACAGTATTTCAGAATCTGCTATACATTAGTGGCATAGAATGATGAGCCCTGCTTTGGAAAAGAGAGGAGAGGGAAGGTAGAAAGATATTGCACAGAGGGAAATGCCAGCTAGGAGAGAGGAAAAAGAGCAGAGTAAGCAGAGGAAAATAGTAGTTAAACTTGAGATGAGAAACAAACAGCAAACAAATCTAAAAATATGGGAGGAAATGGAGACGTGAAATAGGGTGGCAAAAAGCAAAGCATATGTAGAAACTAAGGAATCAAAGTGAGGGGGAAAGAAAAAGATTAAAAGGAAAAATAGCAGATTGTTTGGATGTTGAAAGTTAAACAAAACCAAAAGTAGAACAGGGATCCAAAGGAAACCAGCAAAAGAGAACAAGGTGCTGAAAAGAACTTAAAAGGAAATAGTACAAGTGGAGTACTGGCTCTGCCAAAGTCAGTGGAAGATTTACCACCAGTTTTGAAAACACAAAGATTTGACCCCAGAAAATGAAAGAGGAAAGATGAATGTTTTGGGGACCTGCTAACCAGAATTAGAACCATCCTGTATATACTTACTGAACATATTTCCACAGATTCTGTGTATAATAAACATATTTCCACATATACAATAGTACACTTTTCACTGATGTGGCCTAAAGAAATCTAACATTGGTCAGCAGAACCTGTTACAGGTGTGGAAGCTGATGTTGGGAACTAATAAGGATGAATGACAAATACGTTCATCTCCAAATATTTTACTAATCTTACCAAAGACTAACTCTCCCCACATTTAAGAGCTCAGCAAATATTGATAATAGTGAACCTCTTGATACTACTTAACAAGAAAATGAAATCAAGTTTCTCAGAAATTAGGAAAAACTCAAAATCTGAAATTGTATTAAAGACTTTATATACTTTTGAATGAAACAAGTATAAATGTGAAGCTGCTACAACATTTTGTCCTACTTTTTATGATCTTTTTATAAGTTACCTGGAGACTATTACCAGAACTGCTAAATACTGTGTACTCTGTGTGGAGGTGATAGCTGTTGCAGAACAACTTCCTCAATTAGCTTGGTACTATAAATAAACTAAGACTTTTGACTCAAATATTCTCATGAAATTGAGAGATAGGAGAGATGTAAAAATATTCCCGCCTTCAAGCCTCCATTTACATATCTAGGGAAAGTTTCAGGGGATCAGTAGGTGTTTGCCACCTCCTCAGCTGCTCCAGATCAGTCTTGTCTTCAGCTGAAACTGGAGGGTGAACTCTGGTGTATTAGGAATCAGTATTTATGCCAGCAAGACTAAATAAATCATCATTTACCAATCAGCCTCATGGTTTTGATTCATCACTTAGGTTCTCTTAAATTTATAGTTGTTGGGTATTTGTGTGCCGATAATGAAGCCTGCCTTGGCTTTCAAATGACTGTAAGCTGTATTTTGTTTGGAGACACACAGGCAAAAATGGGATTTTCTATCCTTCTTCACAGCCTGGGCTCTTTGCTCAGGAAAAAACTGTGCCATAAAAATAATGGTCCTGTCTATCATGTCTCGTGGCATCCAAAGGTTAACATACTTGAGGTTAACATTACTGCTCAAGTTTTCACCTAAAACAGATGGGCTGATACTGTAAAGCTAGACAGAAGTCTAAGCTGGCTTTTTGCAACAGAGAGGGACCAGACACCTTTTTCTTCTGGTTTATACTACTGTGAAAAATGAAAATATAACGGTGGAGTTAATAGTGCATTAAAGCTACTCTGGCACTGGCTACTTAAGGCATGTGCAAAAAAATCTGCCTGCTGAGTGACCAAAGGAAATTCAAAGAAAACTAATGCCCCTGGAGAACTGTGATTATCTTATTAGTTGTGATAATCACTGTTTCTTATGTTAGTCTTTATTGATACGAGGACATCCACGCATTTTATATGACGGTGGACTGGATTTTCAAGGGCAATGGTGATACCTATCCAAACTCCCTTTACACATCCTTTAAAATCCTGTGTATAAAAAATTTCTATCCAGGTCTGTACTTAGGTTTTCCTCAGGTGTAAAACTCAACTCCTGTAAACCCTAATGCCACTTAGCGGTGCCCAGGGGTGACCCCAACACCATGTGAGGGAAATGGGAGAGCTGAGCATTGCAACCCCCTAAGAATAATCCACTAATTTTTAATCATAACATCCAAGAAGGAACACAGGCACAACGGATAGCCAGCCACTGTCTCAGTGGTTTAAACATCCTTTTTCTGTGCTAAGTGGGACCCTGCAGGCAGGAAAGAGCCCACTGAGTCATGGTGTACCTGAAAAATGCTGTGGGGAGATGGGGGAAACAGGATTTATTTATTTATTGTGTGCTTGGGAGGGCATTCTCCACCCAGTGTGTCCCAGAGCCTCATGTTTCCTGTCAGTTAGGTGCAGCAGTGGCTTCATGATGGAAAAAGTTACTAGGAAAACTACTGTGTGCTCCCAACCTGCTTTTTCCCCGGTCTCAGAGCTCTGCAGTGGGATGATGGTTAATAACTCACTCTCCACACATTCTTATCCCGCAGTAATTATTGTGACCTCCTCGGGTCAATCCCCTCACCTTCATTTTTCGGTAGTTAACAGTGGGAAAGGAGTATTTATACATATGATTTTGCCATAGTGACTTTTTTTTTTAAATTTAGTTAAAGTTTAATTTAATTATAAATGCAAACAAATGTTCTGACAAAGCCTATTTGCATTGCAGAGATTGACTGCAATCAGTTCTTCTACAGGCCAAATACTCATTGGGGTCTTTCTTCCAGTTTGCTTTGCCATTGTGTTACACCTACATTTACAGGCTATAAATAATATGAATCACATTGAAAATTAAAGATCATAGAAGGCATTCTAGGCTTGCTGCCATATCCAACTCTTTTTTATTAGAATAATCATTAATTAATTAGAATATAGCAAAGCTTTATTTGGCTCCTTTTCCTATACTGTTAATGTCATCTACAGCATCAAATATGAAATGAGAGAACTGGTGAATATGAAAAGAAACTAACAGTTGACAACTTTATCATTAAAGAAGAAATAAGAACAGTAAAAATGTAAAAAGACTCTTGAAATTCTAGATTTTTTAGGGATGAAGAGAGGTTTGCAACTTAAAAAACCAGCCTGGTATCTTTTTAAATTCTCTGAATATACTTTGTGTTTCACTCTCACTTCTTGAGGTTGTCAGCTCCTGAAGAGGGTTTTGGCCTTGCCAACATGAGCAGCAGCAGAACAAACTACCTTATTTACTTTATCCCTCTCACAGAGTTTTCTTTTTCTGTAAAAGCCTATTGATATCACACCTTTTTTGCTTCTGTGCAACAGGATTATCTTTTATCTATGATTTATTTTCCCATTAAGAGCTGAAAAGATCAGTTGATCATAAGAGGACTGGGCTATAACATCTCTCAGCACTTTCGAAACTCTAAGTCATCATTTTTCAAATCACTGAATCAAGGCAGTGGAAGCTGCTTCTACCAAACTGACATCAGGAAATTCGTACTTTTCTTAGTCTATAAGCACTGAAAAATTTGGGGGTTAGAAACTGAGCTACCAAGCAGTCGATATTTTTGGCTGAGAACCTACAGTAAAGGCTTCTAAAATAGCTGGAGACATTAGACAGAGATGCCTATTCCTCTTACGATTTCCATATTATTGGTTAAGTCTAAAAACTGAAATGTTAAAAAAAACCCCAAAAAACCCAAATAGAAACAGACAAGGTGGTTGGAGGAGTTCTGCTGATTTTAAGCAAGGTCTAATAAGTGAAATCCTTTGCATGTATTTATAAGGATATTCTTTTAATTCACACCTGTAGGAAAAGGGATAAAATAACATTTATGGGTCTGTTAAGCCATGTAAAGTGTGCTGGCAGTTCCAGGGTAGGAGGTGCTACTGAAAAGATCCCTTGTTCGGGCCCAAAGCCCCAGGGAGGGTCTGTCATGGGCCCCAGGCGGGGCTGCTCAGAGTCATTAAGGCACCACCACACGAACCTGAGGACGGGGGAGGTGCTTTTCAATAACAAAACACAGCAAAACTGGGGCAGAAAGTGCTTGAGAAGAAAAACAAGAAAAAGGGAAGCCCTTTCATCCATCAGGGTGTTTGTAAGTAAGAATGAATTCTTTCTGCTTTGGTCGAGGCCATTGTGGTGATTACAGAAACCCTGAATGCTTGGGTGGGGAGGGACTTTAGAACTCATCTCTTTCCACCCCCCTGCCACAGCGAGGGACTCCTTTTGCTTGGCCAGGTTGCTGCAAGCCCTGTCCAACCTGTGTAGAGAGTGTGTGACACTCACTGATGTAACGGGGTGAGGACCTTCTTTGTGCTTCCTTGTCCCGCTTCCACACACCCATCCCATCAGTCCTCAATTAACTCCACGCTCACCCAGGATACCTGGGTGAGGAACTGGAACCTGCCTTCTTTATGTAATCTGCTCTATAGCTGGAAAGGCATTCACTTTCTGTGGCTGTCAATCAAGCAATTATCATAAGTACTAAATTAACTGAAAAAAAAATAGTAGCTATAAAGAGTTCACGCCCATTGCTGAAACACTAGGTTTCTATCCCAACGCATGCACGTTCAGGGAAACTAACCATAGAAATACAGATTTCAATACTTACTGGTTCATTCAGCAAGTGTTGGTTCATGCATAATACAAGAGAGTTCCTAATTGTCTTTATATCCAAAGCTTTGTTTGCAAAATGCTGGGTGTTTGCTGTGCAGATGACCTCTGCATCCCGGTATTTCATTTGGAATACCTTGTGTGTAAACTGTGAAGCACCACAGACTGTCCAAAGGTCAATGACTGTGTTTTTACAGCTCTGTTACTCCACTTATGTACCAAAGCAGGGGCAAATATGGGAATTTTTACAGAGGTTAAATATTATGTTATTGCAGAGAAGTGTGTTTCTTGTGGAACATGGGAAAGGACAGCCAAAGATAGCCAAATACTCCTACTTTGAGGGGGGGAAAAGTTTAATTTAATCTTATCCTTTCAGTACCTTGCAGTAACAAAGAAAACATTCGGGCAAAAAAAAAGAATTAAAATTTTTCTGTTGTTTCTTCTATGACAATATAGCAGGGTATGATTCAGTTTAAGGGAAAAATTAAGAGTAAAGTTTGAACCAGAAATACGTGAACTGATTGCGAATATTTATTAACTAAATAATTTAATAATAAAGAAAATGCCTACTTGATTAATTGTTACAGAGTAAAAATTACAATAAAACTGTCTTGATCAGTGCTTTGCAGAAGCACCATTACTGTCTGTGCAGTTGTTTAACAAGGATTTAATTGGAAAGATAAGTGAATGCACATTTAAAAGTATTGTTAATTTGCTTTATAATCACCCCATCCTTCACAGTATTGACAGCACCAGGCACAAACCCCTTTCTCTTTTACAAGTATTATTTTCCATATGTGCACAATAAATTCTGAAGCAGTAATTGGAAATTTTATGGATTTCAACATACCTAGCATTTTGAGTTTATAGGTGCCATATCCCTTCTCTAAAGGTTGTTCATAGGTGGCATTTTAGGTAAAATCACTGCTTTTTTTATTACCCATAGCCTTTTTTGGAGGTTGTGGTGTGGTAGCTTGTCGGATTTTTGGGTTTGCTTTTCTTGTTTTGTTTTGCTTCCTTTCCTAAGAAATATCTAATTCCAATTTACTTTTCCTTTCCATTTGAAATATCAACAAAATCTTCTCTTCGACATTATTTTTGATTTAATAAACAACAGCCGTCAAAAACAGTAATCTTCAATATGTTTATATTCCATCTGCACTTATATTTATTGTTCTAAAATGGCTTGGATTAATCTAATTGACAAGTAAGAGCCCGGACCATATGAGCAGTTAAGGATGATACCTTTAACCAGCAGGATTCTTCAACCTAACTGACATGTTCTTTATCAATGAACCGAGAGAGAAGAGGAGCAAATACTGGGATTTTTTTTAAGTTTTGTTTTGGTTTTTTTTGGGTTTTTTTTTGTTTTTTTTTTTTAATATTGCTGATTCTATGAGCTTGCTGGGACCATATGTCTGTGTGAGCTGGGCTACCAGGAACCAGAGTGGTTTCCCGGCTGGCTCTGCCTCAGCGGGCACAGCCCGTGGAGCTGACACGAGGCTGGAGCTGCCTTTGAAACAGAGCCTCCAGGTCAACACAAATGGGCTGGGTGGTTATGAAGGAAGCATTTAGGAGGGGAGAAAAGAGGGAGGAGGCAGCAGAGTGAAAAAAAGAAAGAGAAGCGTCTTCTTTTCACAGCTTTGTTTCTTTAAAATAAGGAAAAAAAAAAAGGGGGGGGGACGACAAAAAACAGGAACGATAAGAAAGAAAAAAAACCCCACCCAAACCAACACAACAACAAAAAATCCCACCCCAAACCAACAAAACTTCTCGTTCAAAAATACCCAGCTCTTTGCATTGAACTAATATATGCATTTCAGAGGCAGGCAGGGGCTCTGATCCTGCCCCTAAAAAAGGCTCCATGGGCACAGGAGAGCAGATCCCCTCTCACCTGCCAGCTCCCAGAGAGCAGCTAGAAATGTGGAGGTCCAAGAGGATTTTCATGGGCTTTATTTCAAAATTGCAGCAAGGATCACTGGATAAAATGGGGGCAATAAAGAGGGATGGTTCTCTCTTGCAGTCACTATCCTTTTTGTTTCTCGATCCCTAATCTCTTGTGTGGGTACTTTGATGACATTTCCCTTCATATCTGGCCATCTCACACATTTTTAGGTGTTTTAGGTTATTGATTGTATTTTTCAGACATATAAAAGTATCCCTAAAAACACATGAACGTGCCTTGATGGGGGTCCAACCTTAGAGCCATCCTCCTGCCTTGGTGACGTTCCCTGTGTGATCAAGCACAGCCCAGGCAGCAAAGTCTTCCTCACATCTGCCAGCAGCTCTTCATGTGACCAGTCTCACTGAGAAACCAGTAAGAGTGATCCAAAGTTCACTGTGGAAATATCAGGCTCAAACTGGGTTACTTGCTAGCTGAGAACCAAAATGTCTTGAAAGCCTTGAGTCAAAAATAGTTTTTTCTTTCTTTTTCACACTTCCCAGGCAAGCACAGAAAATAAAATGGACTGAAGCAATTTTCAAAAATAATTATAAAACAGCTTGCTTCTGGGTTAAGACCTGCATATGCCAAGCTGTAGCCAAGAATTTCATTTTTTTAGTTTTTTTTTTCCAAGCTTTAAAACTCTGACAACAGAATACTTTAATTGAGCCTACAGTAGCTGGTGAATCAATTAATATGTGCACGTTACTCGCGTGGGTTCTTCTTTTTCTCTGTGTCTGTTTTAAGCTACAGAAAATTTATTATTATTCAAAGGAAAGTGTGTTTTCCACATCTTCCCCTTCTCTTTCCAGAGGGGAAGGGGGGGAATTATAGTACTTCCAAAATAAGTACTTGTAAATGTAAGTCAGGTGACAAAATCTAATGGAAATACTAATTTTTGCAATGAATATTTCAAACTATTTTGTAAATAATGTACATTGTATAATAAAAATAAATAGAGCTTGAATGTTAATACATTTCCAATATAACTATTCTGTGGTCAGTGTGAAGAAAAAAAGCAGACAGAAAAATATTGAGAATTCTAAGTCTTAGTTGCCCAATCTGTAGCTCTGTAAAATTTGTCTTACGAGTGGTATTGTCATGTTTTTCTTTTCATGTGCTGAATAAGCCAGTGGAATGGGGCAGCAGAGGCAGCAGGCTGGGTTAGTGCGGTCAGCCACAAACATACCATGGATTTTATGGCATGTATTGAATGATGGAGCATTTAAAACATGCCTTTTATTCCTTTTCTACCCGCAGCACTATTTGCGTTACAATAGCGTCTTGCTTAGTAACACTTCGAGAAGTTGAAGAGCTCCTTGATAACCCCTCAAGGAGTGTTATTTAGTTGCTGAGGAGGACAGGAGGTTTGCGTGCTGCACGGAGGGATTGCCTTTTTTTGGGGGATGCTCATCGTTGTCATGGGTGACTCTTTGTTTGGGTTTGTTCTGATAGTAACGCGACAGCAAATGCCATTCCACAGAGCTCCAAAAAAGCAAGAAAAGGAAATAAATTATTGAGCCGTTTGGTAAAAGTAGTAACAGGACAGCTTTCCACCTGTGGTTTTTAGGATGATGGGATTGTTTCCTGAACATGGGGGTTGCCAGGCTCATTTATAGATAAATTGAACCAAGTATCAAAGGTATTTCGCATGGGATATTTGTGCTTTGAGGAGACAGATATCCTGGAGAACTAACCTGCATGGCTCCTACTTCTAGTTGGTCACGTTCAACATCCTACAGGACCATGGTGTGGCCTAATATTTGGGGTGGTTTCCTCCCCTGTGGTAAATATCTGTGGTTTGTGTGTAAAAGTAGCTGACAAATACGAGCTTGCAATGGGCCTGCAACAAAAAGGGCGATGTTATAGATTGCTGTACACTGCCTAATATTCCACAGGGTGCCATGGGGTGAGAGGTTGCTGCACCAGGGAATTTGGCTTTATTATGGTGTTTGTGGTGTTCAGTGTGTTGAGAACTGGGGAAACCATAAATGCTGTGGTAGGGGCAGCTGTTGTGGGTAGCAAACAGTTTTTTGGTTGGAGGAGATTTTGGTAATGCATTTAAGTGTTGAACTCCATTGGTTAGGAGTGGTGGGAGCCAAACTGGAAAACACTCAAATGTAAAAAATTTGGGAGCAAAAAAAAAAAAAAAAANAAAAAAAAAAAAAGGAAAAGAAGAAAATCTAAAGTATAACTTATGTGATAATTCGAAACGTTTATGAGGAAACCTGTGTTTATATAGATTGTCTCATTTGTGCTTGCATGTTTCCTAGAAATACGTAACTGCTGAAAATATAACACCGTTCTTTAAAAATTTTCAAGTTGCTCATAGCATCATTTTTTATGGATTTAAGAATTGAATATTTCTGTCTTTTTCCCTCTTCTT
>VYXC01009179.1:1208190-1243246 GCA_013397175.1 Platysteira castanea | reverse complement strand
TTTTTTTTTTTTGCGTGTGTTATTGTGTAAAAATTCAGTGGAATTTTTTGCATGAGCAAATTATCCGAGTCCTGGAAAGCATCTTCCCTTAATACATTCTTGGGTCATTTTGGTGTTGATTCAGTTACTTAATCACTGTTATTTAGTGCCACTTGAGAGGATGCTGAGTGTCAGAGTGACTCTCAGAAGGGTGTTAGGTCTCCAGGAGAGTTGTGCCCTTGGAGATGGAGCGCTAGAAGCTGGGTGAGGTGTCTTAAAGCATTTAAGAAGAAGTAGATGCCTGTATTTAGGGAAATTATTAATTGTTCTTGACTACACCATTGGCTTTTTCCCTTTGCGAAAATAAAATCCCATCATATACAAGTGTATAAAAATATTGAATACGTATTTGGTGGGAAAGCCTTAAGAGCTCTAAGAAATAGTGATATAGAAAAGTGCCACAAACTACTGTCCTGGACTAACACACACCATATATGCAAATGCAAAGAAAGCAACATTGCATTCAGCTTCCCTTCCAAGTCTTAATTTACACTTTAGATTGTTTAATTTGGGGATTATTAAACATAATAATTTAAACACTTGGAGAGGTAGTCACACTGTATTTTAATTTTGAAGTTATGCATGATACCAGAGTCTTAAAAGTGAGAATGTGGCACAGCTCTCACTTGGGTTTTCAGCTCTCATCCGAATGTTAACACCATTCAGCCTGTACCACGCCTGTTGTCAGTACAAGTAACAGAGATTGTTTAGATCTCTCGAGATCAAAGGTCCCATTTCCCAACTCTACTGTAACAATCTGAGCCTAATCAAAGCCCTTCACATGGACAAACACCTCGGGGTGAGTTGGGAGAGTGCTGCCTTTTGAAATCATCCTGTGAATCCATGGCTCAAATTTCAACACATTGTCTCTTCTTTGTGTAATTACTGTTATTATTTATATGACATAACATGGTCAAATTTCGTAATAATCAAGATATGGAGAGTTGAACATAATGGAATAAATATTTTATTCTATTTTTTCCCTTCTACTTCAGAGTCAGTGTCTAATTGTGTTTGTTTATATTCCTTTTCTGTGTCCCTGTTGCACCACTTTTTCCCCTATTACCAGCTGACATAACGTGGGAGACTTGGCTCATCCATGGCTTGCACCCTGGGCTGACACTGGGACACATATGGGTAGGAGATATTTTGGGGTGACAGTAGCCTGGAGTTAGGTTATGCCAAAATCCTGACACAAACCTCAGCAGAATCTAAGTATGGCATTCCTCACCTCTCCCTAGCTAAATAAAGGTGATAATAAAAGGCATATTTAACCTGAATTTTGCAGGTTTGCAGTGATGTTACCAGAATTTACCACAGTTGTGTTCATCACACTTTTAAATCCCATGATATATAAAGACTGGTTTGGGTAGACTATTAGAAAGTGGAGGAGAAAAAAAAAATCTCTTGCAGGATAATAAGATGGAGTACTTTGCTGGATTTGTTCTTCATGTAGTACACCAGAGAGATCTTTTTTTTTGGTTTCTTTCATTCTTTTTTCTTTTTTTCTCCTTTTTCCTTTTTTTTTTTTTTTCTTTTTCCTTTTTTTTTTTTTTTCTTTTTCCTTTTTTTTTTTTTTTCTTTTTCCTTTTTTTTTTTTTTTCTTTTTCCTTTTTTTTTTTTTTTCATTTTTCCGGTGTAATCAGATAATTAAAAAACAAACAAACATTTCAAAACACATTCCCATCAACCAACATGTGCTTATTATACAGAAGATTGAGAACAACTTAATTAAGTAGATAGCAGCAGTGAAGAGAAGATGGGTGCGAGGAGGAGGAGATTGTTTGCTCTTGGCGGAAATTCCTTTGGCTGGCGTCGGGTGCCTTTCTAGAGACAGGGCATTGATGGAAAAGGAAAATCCAGGAGGAAAATGGCAAGAAGATTATATCACTGCGGAGCTAAAAGCTGTTCCTTGCTGTAAGAAAAGTTAGCTGCTTGCTCAGTGTTTTGCTCAAGGATAATGTTGACATCAGCTGAAGAGATGGGATAACAAGTTTCAAATAAAGAGGAAACCAGTACATAGCATCTGAATAAATTTAGGTGTAGCTGCATGATGCCAGACTTGAGATCTGTATGGGTGGGGTGGGATGGAATTGATCCTATCTAGAAAACAAGGCACACTTGGGAGGGGAAAGTGGAGTTGTGAGTGTGTGAGGACATCTGGGCTGAAGGGTGATAACAAAAAGACACTCAAACAGCTAAAAGAGCAATACTGAGGGCTTCTGGTATCATCAGATGAATTTGAGGAAAGAAACTTTTGTTTTTCTGTGCTTAATGCTTTGCATATATGAAGATGCTACAGCAGCTTAGAGATACGTATTTCTCAATCAGAGCCACACGATAAAGCATCCAAACATAATGCAAATAATTGCAAACCGATGTATCCAGCTTTTTTTTTTTAAAAAAAAAAAGAATAAATAATTTAGCTTTACACATGGGCAATCCTTGCTAAAAATTGCAAATCAGAAGTCTTCTGTTTGAATGTATTTTATTTTGTTAATGGATTCGCTCATATGAAAGGCATCTAATTGTATAATGTATTATTAGTCATTTTCTTTGGCATGCTATTAACTTTAAATAATTCTAATATTTAACATTTTATAACATGCACAACAAAGTTCTATCTCCAGCGGAGGGAAAAAACATGCATTAATAATAAAATTTTCGTAGCTCTTTCTGCTGTGTATGTTGTGATACATACTTGAGCAGAAACATTGAAAATTGAAGTGTAGAGCAACAAAGCCTGTTAGCATTTAAAGAATATACGTTGTAATACGCTGTGGTCCTGTAAATACAAGAGCTGAGATATAATTCAGTACAATTAAGTTATTTTAAGATTGAGTCGGATATAAAGTGTGATAGGATATAACTAAGTGCATCTACTCCCTGTCTGCTCAGCAGTGGCTGGGCTGGAGTGTATAAAATGGTGATTAATGCCCGCTAATGGAAGTGGTCTCCACCACAAGTTGTGAGCACTGGGGTTGTGGCTGGCTATGAAAACCACACACAGCAACACTGATAATCTCCAGTAAATCCCCAAGTTTTCCTGTGCTGGAAATAAGATGACAGGTCACATTAGAAATTTTCTCCTTATGGCGTATTTTTTTTTCCGCTTTTGTTTTGGTAGGTCAGATCTTGTTCCCGTGTGTTGTGGAAGTATTATGGGAATGAGCAGTGTCTAAGCTGCTTAACAAATGCACACTTTCCCCACACCAATCTGTTTTCTGGGGACAGCCAGGCTAGTGCTGTATAGCATCCTCTCGGTTGGGTGCTATTAATGTTAATAAAATGCACTTAGCACTTAACATCTCGGGATCTCAAAAGAGCTTGCAAAGCAGCATCATTATCTTTACATTATGGGTACAGAAAATGAAGGATAGGGAGAGTAAAAGATTTGCCCAAGTTTCCATGGTAAATCAGTGACAGAGCCAGGAGCAGAGCCAAAATCTGCTGATTTATAGTCAGTCTCCTATGTAGCGTGCCGTGCCATTTCACCAAACTCCATTTGCCAAGTCCCTACTGTGTACAGAGACTGCGGATAAGGCTGCAGTCACCCTCTGAAATGTGGATTTGGGGCTCTGGATAATGCTAAGCCAAATTAGGTCTTCAAATGCGGGTCTCCCCTGTGATGCTTCTCCAAGTGCAGTGCCACCTGTGCCATAGACAGCAGGGCAAAGATGCATGAATAATTGAAATTCCTCTGTGCTGGGGCTGCAGGGTAAAGGGACCCAGTCCTTGAGGACCCCCAGGTATGTTTTACATGGGAATGAGGTCCTGGTTTACATTCCCGTGGTTGCAGGGATGTGTTGCCACGCTTCGTGTTTGGCATGACTAAGCCTCATGGAGCTGTGTGCATTTTGTGAGTATTTTGCAGTCAGTTTTGGAAATGACTCCATCCAGATAATATATGAGCAGATATGTATGTTGAAGGGCTTGTGCTAACATCTCTGTGAGATACCAAAATATTGCTAGCTATGTTTGGTAAGTAGGAAAATGAGGAGCTGCGTAACATGCCTACGGAAGTTTGTGATGATTCAGGGATACAAACCGAGTCTCCTTGTTTCAAACCCTCTGCCCTAGCCCCACGGTCACCCTCCTTTTCACCTCCCCAGGGAGGCACAATATGGATGAAAAGCTGAAAAGAATCAGCTGTCTTTCTGCCAGCCTGGATCACAGGAGTGAGCAGGCAGCCAAGGGATGGGTTTGGTCATTGTGCTCAGCCCTTGTAGGTGAGAATCCTTCCTCCAAGAGTGAAACAGCCCCGCAATTCCCCCTCGCACTTTTATGCTTCTGTTTACAGTAATTCTATCAGTTGTAAGTTAGAATGTCAGGGGTTCATTTCTTCAGTGTGTTTGCATGTGTGTAGCTGTTTGAAGAGATTGCCCTCGAAGAGCAAAGGTGTGTAGTAAACAAGGCAACAAGGAGTTGTTAATGTTAGAGGAAGGAGAAAATGCAATCCCAGCTCTCTGATCACCTTCCTGCAGGGACACATCCTGCCTGCTGAGAAGCTCTGGCTGAGCTGGAGTCCTCTAATTTTCAGAGTAAACATAATCCCAGGCACTGAGTTACCTACAAGGGGGTCTCTTCCCTCTGCTGAGCCCCCATGCTGGCCTGTGCTGGTCAGTCCTACCCATGCTACAGGCAGCATTTATCCTTAGCTTTCCTTCTTCCTGTTGGCTCACTGGTTTCATCCACCTCTGGTCCACCTTGGTGAAGCCTGAATTTACTGGGGTGCTTCCTGCTTCCTACCACAGGATCATGGAACATCCTGAGTTGGAAGGGACCCACAAGAATTATTGAGTGCAACTTCTGACTCTGCAGTCCACTGCAAAGGTGCTGCAGTTCAGGCACCTACTTAATTTCTTCCCACTACTTTACTGAGGATTTGGGGTCTTGCCTGTGTAGATGAGGCCACATCATGCCATGATTTGATAGCAATACTACGTGTTGATGGCTGTTTGCTCTCTAAGAGGCATTCTGGCTGCAGGCTTGGTGAATAGGTGTGTGTGTGTGTGTCTGAACTCAGCTTGTTCACAGCTCCACAAATGTGTCTGTGACTGCATACAGCTTGTTGAGTTTGGGGTTGTTTTTTTTCCCCCCCACCCTGTGTGTAAATAGGCACTAAAAATCTGAGTTATTCCTTCTCTCTCATCCTGGTGAGTGATATCAGAGTGCTTTCAAAGACTTCAGGTTTGCAGTGAAGCTCGTACTGCTGTGTGATTTTGTGTGTCTGTGCTGTTGAAAATGAAGAATTTAGGTTGGGCTTTGTATGAAAAAAGCTTATGCAAGGTGGACAACTTTATTATAAATCCCTATGCATTTCAAAGTCTCAGTTGGAAGAGAAAGCAAGATAGGGAGAACCACAAACATGGGTTGGATTATTTCTTGTTAAGCAAATGTAATACTGTGAAAGATTGACAGCACGGGAAACTGGAGTCCTCCATTTATCCACACTTCATTCCTAATATCTGGCTTCAACAGCAGATTGTAACCATAGAAAGGCTATAGACTCTGGGTGAAATGGCACTCCCTTTTGGATCCAGTTTTATAAAAGAAAACAATTATTCACAGAATGCGTGTCTTTATTCTTTATTGCACATTTCAAAGTCCCCATGAATACTCATTTGCATGTGACAGCTAATGCTGCATCTTGTATTGGCCAGTAAGAGGCATGATTGCACTAAATTGGAAGCAGCAGGCACAGGTTTTCTTTTAAGAATGGGGGTGGGGGCAGCCATCCACTCGTACTGTTCTCAAGTCTTCAGTCAAAACGGTTTTAGAACAGTTGCAAGTCTAGTTACTGGGATAATAAATCCCAAATTAACTGAATATGCAGATTTCACTTCCATTAGGTTACACTCTTTATCTTTTGTTAACAACCCCAACTTTTTAAAGCAGTCGAGAAGTGGGGAATTGAAAATACTGAACTGGTACTTCAGGAGTGAAGAATGAGGACGGTAACGTGCCCCAAAACTATTGTTGTTATTTTTTTTCCCCCTTCTTTTTTTTTAGATAAACCCAGATAAGTACATTTATTCACCCTGCATAATTTTTTCCAAATGATCTTGTTATGTGACTGACACACAGGATAGCAGAACCCCAGCAATGCGGAGAGGCTGCTGCCAGCATTGCTTACAAAATTCTGTGTACACAGCAGCCACAGAAAACATTTATTTGGTAGCACATTTCCCTTTAGAAATGCATGCAGCTTCGACTCAGGAGCACGGGGAGAGATAGTGAGATAAATACTCCTATGGCTCGTGTGCAATCTCTTTGAAAATTATCTGGAATATAATGGGGACAAAAGCAGCTCCTTGAAAACTACCCGAAACTCACTCTTTTCTTAAACGTAATCTCCCAGCATAATCAGAGAGCAGAGCAGCTAGCTGCTTATAGGAGCGAGGAAATTGAGGAAAACACCTTGAAAAGGTTTAGTACAGAAAATATTGTATCATGACCATTCCTTTCCAAAAAGTTAAAATTGAAAGTTGCTGGTTTTCCTTTTTTTTTTTTACTCCCCTCCTATTTCCCGACAGCTCAAGGCTGTCACACTTTTCATTAGAAAGCCCTAAAATGCCATAGGAATTGTAGCTACAACATCAGAAAGTTACCATGTATGCAGTTTAACAACAAGATTACCTACAGTACATTTTTTTTCCCAGCAAGAAAACCACGTAAAATCATTGCATTCCAAGTAACAGACAGGACTTACTTTGTAAGATGGATTTCAAAAGATCTGGAGGCTTCTGTTCCTTATAAAACTATGCCAAAGACTATTTAAGTGGCCAGTAATATAAACATTATGCTACTAACACTGAACAGTTTATCACATAAATATAATTGTCTTCTTTTAGAAGAATAATAAAAGCCGAATCCATATGTTACACATTATTTAAAATTGTTTTCTGCAAGATGTATTAATCCCAGCGAAGAAGCAATTCTTCTGCTATAGAAGTAGAACAGCAGTTTTATTTTATTACATTGTCATTGTTTAATTTGTTTGTTCCCGGTAGTAGTTTCACAGATTTTTATGAACTGTTACTTTTATGGAAAGTCAAGTTACAAATGATGGACGCTGTTTGCTTGCAGGAACAGAAAGGTCATGAAGGTAGATAATGTATTTATTTATTTACTTACTGTACTCCACCTTTTTTTTTTTTTAATCCCTCAATTCTTAGCAGAAGCTAAAATAACTTGTGGTTTTCAGACCCAGGAGGCACATATTTTGATATTGCTCCTCAGAAACACTGTTAGCTCTGCAGTCTATTCAAATTTGGGAGCAGAATTTAAAGCTCGGATAAACAACGTTTGGTAGCAATGGCTGTGCAGAGCTTACAGTTTATCTTTAGAGAAATGTGATCTTGCAGCTAAATGTCATTTTGCCGATTTGTTTTTACGAATTTGAGCTGAAGACTAGAGCAAAAACTTGTTTGCTAAAAAACCCAGTTACACTTAGGACTAAATTATTTTCCATTGGTTAAAAAATAACTATTTTTTTCTAGGTAGTGTAAGGCTTAATTTTGAATTCTTCTATTCCAGAATTTAAAATTATTAACTGTCATGTGCAAACCTGAACTCTAGAATACTCAATGTAGCCTAATGACAAGATGAGACTTTAAATAACTTTGAAACAAAAAGCAGCTCTTGAAAACTGACTGTTTAAATGTAACGCGGAAAAAGGGCTTAAGCTGCTGAAATATTTTGGGCATATTCACATCTGTAAATGAGGCTGAAATATCTGGCCTATTTAAACAGGAACAAGTCTAAAAATATTTTCTTTAAAAAAAATTTAATTATATCAGCCTCACTAATAAAACTGTTTTTGTAAGGCACCTAACAAAGTAAATGTAAGAGAAAATACATAATGCCAAATGTTTGAATTATTACAATTATAATACAAATCAAAATCAAAGTAGAAGAAAAATATTAAAATTAATTAATATGCCTTTTTGTTGCACGGTTAACTCATTATTATCAAATATGCAAAATGCAAGAGAGGCTTTTTGACCTCAGTAACTTAATGATTGGTTGTAAGAGTTGAAAGAAATTTCTCTGTGCTAGAAAATGCACACTGTCTGCCTGCTTTTAACCAGAGTCTTCCTCAGCTGGAATACCACCAAATTCCTTATTTGCTGTCCATATCCCAGTACGAGGTACAGTGCCATGGCTTGTTCGAATCATGGTCAGATCCTACCAACAGTTATTCTCAGAATTTTATTTCATTTTTTTTAATGGATTGTGGTTTGAACACTGCTTTTGACTGAAGTTAGTCACCAGCAAAGCTCAGTCTCGCGTTTGTTCTGTGCTACTTCACTTCTAATCAGTCCAGTTTTGATTAAAATATTTTGCACATGGAAAACGAATAACCAAATCCCAGTTTTTTCCTTTTTTCCTCTGTTAATCTTGATATGCTATCTTCAAGCTGCATGATGTGATATGCATCAAAACATACATATTTGTCTAGACAAACAAATCTGTGTTTAAATAGATGCTAACTCTGGATATTGGAGGCTTAATGTTGTCTCTCATCCCGGGCTCTGGTGTCAGTTCTTCCCTTTGTGTCTCCGTTTCTCGCTGCACCTTTTGTCTGCATTAACTGCTTCGATCACCAACTTTTTCCTTTTTCCTTCTCACTAAGGGCTTTTATAACGCCTGACACAACGGGGCATGGATCTGATTAGGGCATCCTGTCACTCCTGTGGTTACAATAATCCAGATGGTGATACCACCAGCAATAGTACAATAATAATAATAGTAATAATAATAAACTACCACCACCAACAGAAACCAATAATAATTATCATTATCCTGTTTTTTCTATGACCATTCACAGCTCTGGCTGCAAAATCTTCCCCTTCCAAACTCTGTAAAAACTCAGTAAAAGTTTTAATCAAGGAATTTTTAAGGATGTATTTATTTATTTAGATTTTTCATATTAAGAAAAAAATTGTGTTTGTCAGCTGCAGTTTTAGAACTAACAATATGAGTTTCAACATGGCCATGAAAAATCTAACTCATTGTTTCACATTATCATATATATTGGCCTAGACATATATGTGTGAGGTTTCTTGTTTGTTTTGGTTTTTTTGCTGTCAAGGAAATTACAGCAACACATTTTTATTTCCTTTGTCTGTGTGACAGAGTGGGATACACTTGGGTCAAATGTTGAACTCCATTTTATATTATAAATACATTTTAGATTAGGGCATTCTTTTTGCATATGTAAGCAAGATTATTAGGAGGTGTTCTGGTCGCTCTTCAGCCTGAGAATAGTTGTTGACACTTCATTAAAGAATATCTGGGATATTTTTAACCCAGATTGGTTCAGTGACCCAGTTTCTGGCTCGTGTAGGTGCAATTCAGGGGCCAGTGACGCAGAGCCTGGCAAGTCAAAACGAGTGGGTAGGGCTGGGCGAGGGTTTTTTTAACAGGCATTGTGCACCATCGGCAGTAACTTTTCCACCCATGTGCTGAAACCACCCAAACAACTGCCTGAGACTGTTAAATGGAATTGTCTCCTTGTTAACCATCCCATTCCCAAGGAGTAAGTGGACCCTACATGGGAACTGGGAAGGAAACCACAGTGGTGGAGGAGCACAGGCAGAAAATAATATGGGCTGGAGCTGTAAAGAGTCTGTGTGGAGGGAATTTCCATCTCTAGGTGTAGGAAAACCATTTTGGGGTGAGAAAGCAGGAAGGCTCTGCCTGGTTGGGTACTCCATGAAGAAAGCAGGAAGAGGAGCTGAGCAGGGCATGGGAAGGCCCAGGAGATTTTGGAAATAATCCCAGCTCTGCTGCTTCTGGAGAGTAAAACAGTGGGGACATTCCTCTGCTAAGCTTGTATTCCAGTCCTGTCAGCCAGGTCTCCTTGGGGAAGCCACCACAGAGCCAGGGCTCGTGTCCGGGAGCATCCCAGGAGAGCTGGGGGAGGTCGGGTTGGGGAAGAGCCAAAACTCCAGAGGAATGGTGTGACAGCAGGAATGGGAATGGGAGGGCATCGCCGAGATCACGATTTGGAAAATGAATAAACTTGGCCCAGATTCATCTCGCGTCAAGCCCCAGCCTCAGATCTCCTCCCATCAGGCGGGTGCAGAGCAGGAGAAGCTGGGTCCAAGAGTACCCACTGGTAAAAAGGAGTGTGCTATATTTGAAACCTCTTCTGCCTCTGCCAGGTCCACTGGTGTGCTTTGCTTAGGAGGGGAAAAAACATATTTCACATGCACACTGTTGATTTACTCTCAGAGGGCCAGAGTTCTAATTTTATTCTAGTCAGATACCAAAACTTTGGATATTTCTCTTAATTTTGTGAACCCTTAATAGCTTTCAAAACTGGACTTAATATTTTGTAAGAACAGAGTTTCTCAGGATATTCTCTGTACCTTCTTAGGCTGGCAGGACATACCGTGAGAACTATCATTCTCGTATTAATTTGATATTTTTGCTTTAAAGCAGATTCTGCGAGTGGGAGAGGGAAGGTGGAATTTAGAAACTTCAGAATTATTTGGCTCTGCATCTATTTATGCCACAAATAGATAATATTTCAGTGAAATCACTGAGATCTGACTTTTTTTTGAAATGCTCTTGCCTGTCTCTGTTGGCTCTATTTAGAAATAACCCACTGGCTTTAAAACAGATGTGATCCTCTGTGCTTTTGTATTCTACCTTAATGGTTGTGAGCTTCTCAAACAGTGTTAAAGTCCTTGCACAGAAGGCTCTGGATGTCGCCAAAGCTGCCCATCATCTGGCAGGACCAATTCTTAATTCTTTGTGGCAGTGATGGTGATGGGGTCCCCCCTCTCCTAAATCATAGAGGGGAATGGATGGGGTTGAGAGATGGGATGGGATGAAGAAGTTTCCCCTTACAAACCCACCACATCTTCTGTCATACGTGTCCTAACCTAATTCCCAAAGGCAGGATCTCCAACAAAATAAAATTGCAGGAAACATTTAATGTGAAGGGAAAACATCAGCAGTGGTAGAAATGTGGGGATTTAGGGTTTTTTTTATTTGCTTTGGGTAATTTTTTTTATATTTTTCATAGCTTCATAAATATCTGTTCCCAAGGAAAATAATTCCCAAAGGCAAAATGGTAAGGAAGCTGATTCATTTGTCATGGTGTCAAGTTTGTTCCTGAACGGAAGGATTTCCCATGTACTTAGCAAGTGAGAGAAGTCTGATTAAGGCTAAGAATCTCCTGCTTAATTAAGCTTCTCTACACCCCTTGAGGGCAAGCACTGTCTTCATTTTACGTATAGGTAAACTACACCACAGAGAGGTAAGAGGCAATTCCTTTTCCCTGAGCAAAGCAAGCCAGCAAAGGACAAGGCACCTCAGCAGGTTCTGGAGGAAATCCTCCCCTCCTTCAGCTTTGTGGTGTCAGTGCCTCCTAATGCACATGTTACACCTACAGATGCCCATCCCTGCAAGTATGCAAGCCCAGCTTAGGGCAACCTGGTCTAGTGGAAGGTGTCCTGCCTGTGGCAGGGGCTTGGAACGAGATGATTTTTAAGGTTCCTTCAAACCCAAACCACTGCGGGGTTATGATTCTCTGATACTCACCTTTAAATGGTGGGTGCCTGGTGCTGTAGGCACTCATGTCTGGGGCAGGACAGTGCCCTGGCAGGCAGGGAATTGGGATCCCACCCGTTTGGTGCCCTTCTCCAGGCTGCCTCCGGAGCTCACCGCAATCTGCTTTGGAGGTGGGCAAAGTGAGCAGTTGGGACTGCACAGACTGCCAGCGGTGGGGTGGGGTGGGGTGGGTATCCCCAAATCACCTTTCCTCACTCTGGGAGAAATCTTAATTTCTTCCAATAGAATTAACAGCTCCAAGGGTATCTTTGATGCTCTCACGCGTTAAAGCTCTGCTGAGGTGTAGGTTGTGTGTTTACTTACTCCCCTGCTTAGTGTAACTTTAGCTACTACACAGAAATAAATTGTAATAGAAAATTTGCATAATATTGTATTGAAGCAGTGATAAAATTATTGGGAGTATTTGACATTATCTTCATTTTTTCTTTGCTGCCAATATTTTTTGTGGACTCTTTTTACAGGCTGCACTAATTTTTTTCCCATATAATCCTGTGCCATCAAATAGACTAACACATGAGCCATGACTCTCTCTCAGTCTTTTCATACTTTCTTTTCTGTGAGTCACATCAGCGACAGCAGTTAAGTAAATCAAAGTTTTTAAGACTCGGGGAAAAATTGTCATATGCCAGCTACTGTATTTCAAAGTTTTGGTTGAAGTAACAATATCAAAGGATCTCTGTCATATGGGAATCTTTTTCTCTCGCATTCCTGCACTATATACTATTAAAGGGCTTTAGTAAGTGAAGCAAAGTAAACCCAAAGTGCCAGTTTACTACTGGTGGGGAAAAAAAAAATGCAAAGTAGCAACAGAGACAAACCAGAACCAAATGAATCCTTCCTGTGGATATGCCTCGTGTGTGTGTGACTGTGCCTGTGCTTTGCTTTCTCTTCTTCCTTTCCAACAACAGTCTTGAAAAGGCCGAATGTATTAGAGAATTTCTGCTCTAATTATTTTGAAGTTTTCTAATCAGCTCCCTATATCAGCAAAAGAAAACATTTCAGACCTTTCTTGCTAGTTGATTCAGGCTGTTTCTTTTCTTACCATTTGCAGGGTGTGCTTTAAAGAGAAGTGGAGTAAAACTATTTCTGTTTATCTTTTTTGCATAAATTTCAGAGGAAGAAAGTCTTTGGGTTTGCTCTGCAGTGTCAGACACTTTAATTTCGGGGGAGTAGAGGATCAGTAATTTAAATTAATTTTTTTTTCCTCCATCCAGAAGAAAATGCTCCTTCACAAATGGCCTTTGCTGTTCTCCTTAGTCAATAAATCACAGGAGGCCCCAGCCTAGTAAACCTGCCTTGGACTGAAGCTTTATAAGCACTTTAGAGTAGTAATTAATCAGCGTGCCACTCTTCAGCACAGAGCATAAGTAACAGGGAGTGAGACAGGTAACGTTCTCTACCAGCAGCCCCTGGCAGAGCCGTGCCCTGCAAACCCTCCTTGCACAGAGGCATCTTCCTGGGGCTTGCTCTCCCATCAGAAAGTGCAACACGACAGAAGCCTGGCCCCGGTGGCCACTTCTCCTCCCACTCCCCGTTGCCTTTTCAGGGGTGTTTGGTTGCAGCACCCCTTGCTGTGTCGGGTGTTTGCTCTGCTCCTCTCTTCACACGTGTGAAACTTTGAAGAATATGTATATTGTTTTATTCCTTCACAAATACAAGTTATCTGTGCATGATATATTCTTCCTTGATGGAGTGAACTTTTACCTATGTGAGGAAGGAGCAAGAATGTTTGAGAGTAATTGCTCCCCCAAAGTAAGTAAATTTAGCTTTTAATTAGATCCCTTCCCTTTGTTTATTTGATATTTATGTGTTTATTTTCTTGGTTGTAAACAGACTACTTAAGCAAACTGCAGAGGGAAAATGCAAATATTCCTGGAATAAGGTACTGGAAAAGGAGTGTATGTTTTATGCCATCCACTGGCCTCAGTCAATAGGAATATTATCACCTTTTGGTATGTCTCCAGTGAAACTGCACCTTTTACCAATATCTGGTTTGATTTAGCAGTGGAAGAGGAATGCAAAGCTTTTGGGTTTCAGCTATTCTTTCTGGTATATTTTTCTGATGAAACAATGCAAAGAAAGTAGCCCTTGACAAGTCACATTTTTCCACACAGTGATCTCTTGTTAGAGACCTGTAAGACTGCTATAATTTCCTTCCCATTACTTTCAATGAATTCCATGCACGTGAAAGAGAAAATGGATAGTGGAGCCCGAGTTCCTGCACTACCCCACTGTGTAGGTACCCAGAGGAGGATGGAGACTCACCCTGGGATTCCTTACATTGCTCTTCTGCTATACATTAGTTTTAATCTTCCACTGAGCAAAATATAGGCTTTTGGAACAAAAATAATGAGAGTTAGCCCTTTGGAGGCTTTATGGTATGGGTCAGATTTACCTTTCAGTATCCTGATGTAAAACCCTGAGATCAGAGGAGTTACACCAATGTAAAACAGGTGTGCATATGCACATACACAGACAGAAAACTGTGTATTTCCTTTCTTTTAAAAAATATATCTAATTCAGACCTTAATGCCTACCAAAATAAACCTTTGTTGATGTTATATTGCTGCTTTCATCAGAATTTTTACTGGCAGGGTCTCATCAACTAAAGGTGAAGAAGATCACTAGATAATCAACCTTAATTTGTGCCCAAAACAACTCCTTAGTCAGCCCATGCAAATATGATATCCAAGCACTGCAACTTCACAACTAACTTCTGCTTAAAAATATGTGAGCATCCACAATACACTCATCCATTTCATGTGGATCACATGCACAGTTTTAGCTCTGACCTAGAATGAATTAGCTTCTATTCCCAAAGCTATATATACAGTGTTAAGTTATCTGGGGTTAATTTGCTGGAAAAAGGATTAAAAGTGAGCTAAGTTTGTGTGTCTCTGAGAAACGAAGATTTCGTCTCGGTTGTTTATGTGTAGGCATCGAAAGAAATCTGGAAGCAACAGGGTATGTGGAGGAAGAGGGAAAGGGTTACAGCCTCGAGTTTCCCGAGAAGCACAGCTTGCAGTTCTGCTGCGGAGAAGGTTTCTCCATCTGGCAAGCCTCCTGGGATGCCAGACTGGAGCAACCAGTTTGCAGGAGCTGCACGGGGGGACACCTTCCCCGGCCGTCCATCACCGCAGCCAGCACCATACTGGTGCCAGTGCTCCTGCTTCCACCCATCAGCCTCCCACCAGTCTGCTCCGGGGTGCGAACTGGGAGCACGGAGGGGCGCGTGTGCAGAGGTGGTGGTTGTCAGATCTCTTGGAAACGCGGGGATACACCCTCGGTGTGCTCCAAGTAGTGTGGGTCAGTGTGTGAACGAGCCCGAGGAAAAACATGGGAGAATTAAAGCAACTGTCAGTGCAACAAATGGAGTTCCTTGGGCTTCTTCTTACACAGGCTAAAATTAGGGTGTAGCAAATAAAAGAAGGCTTTTTTTTGTCTTTTAGTGAAACATTCCTAAACTGTGCAAAATACGGAGATGGCAGTTGCTGTGAATGTGAAGTTGCAAGCCTTTTCCCCCTGCTCCACAAACAGAATTTCCAGTGACATTTTGCAGTGAAGGAATATGCTGAAAACCAGTTGTGCTTCAAGAAAGGGATTGCTGTAGAAAACTCAGCTCTCTGTTGAGGAGGTGCCTGCCATACCTGGAGACGAAATTCTGCCACACAGTGTAAAATAGCCTCACTTTCTGCCCAAATTGCAAAGGAACCTTAACTATAGCATTTCTGATAATGCTTCCATAACGTGTGTGTGTGTGTGTGTGTGTGTGTGTGTGTGTGTTCTCTGAGGCATTCATTTGGCTGGCACATTGGAAAATGGTTAACACAGTGAATGTGGGGTGTCATTTTTGTAGTGGAGAATGTGTGCCAGAAGAATTCAACTGTAACCACTAAATATTTGCTTAAAAATAATTTTAACCATCTGGACTCCTTTTTTTCTTATTATTCTTATTCTTCTTTTGAGGTGGGGTGAGAAGGGAGTATTTTAATAGGAATGATTTGTGGTTACAAAATGAATTTGGTTAATTTGGTTACCACCCCCATTTATATGATGACTACAAATAGTCCCTAACATCTGAAGTTTTAAAGAACCAGCAGATTTTTCTCTCTTGAGCTTCAGAAGCTGGAAACAAACTTACAAAAGACAATAAATTGTTCTTGATGGAATAAATAGTTTGTGGGGTTGCTATTGTTCCTCTTGACAATACACTAACATGTGCTAATAGAGGAAGAATTGAAGAGCTTGCGTAGCACAGGCTCTTCTGCCAGGCGAAATTTTTCCACTTTGGAGCAGGAATCAGGTTCCCTAACTCACAGGGCAGGGAAAATGTGGGGCTGGGACTCTCGGGAGCCAGCACCTGCTGCTCACCCTGGTGCTGGGAGAGCTTTGAGGCCCTTCCACAGCAGAACCAGCTTTGGCGGAAATTCAGAGTAACCTGTAAACCTGTCCCTAGACAAGTCTGATCAGAGTTTGTTTCAGAGATGGGATAACTGCGATAATTTTTCCCTGGCTAGAATAAGGATGGTTGCTAAAAGCAGGGTTGGAATAAGAATTTTCATGACTCCAATACTTACAGGGATTTTTTTGTGTGTCTTACTTAAGAACACACACCTTGTTTTTAAATATTCAGAGTTCAGTAACAGATTTTCTGGTTCTGAATCCAGTTAAATATAGTTAAATATAGGCAGTAGCTGTACAAGTTTCTATGTTCTCTGTGCCTTGCCTTAGCATATTAAATGAATGTTTTATGGAGCCTGCTATAAATACATCTGTTAAAAGATTTTTATCATACTTTGAAATGCCTGAGATTTAACTGCTACCTTTGTGCACTAATGGTATACTAGTGAATGTGCACAGGAGATAAAATAAACTCAGAGAAAGAGGGAAACTTGCATGTAGTGCTCTTGTTTTAGTAGCTCTCAGAGCTACTTTTCCTCTGTTCTCTCATACGCTGCAGCACTGGCTTCATCCAACTCATGGTACATTAGGAACAATTTAGTATCATTTCATTTAAAATATGCAAGCTTTATATCGAGAGTAAATGTGTAGCCACAAGGTAAAATTAAAAAAAAAAATATATTAGTCTCATCATTAAAAAAAGCCTTTAAAGTTTCCATTATCCATTATGTCAGGTAGCAAATATCTTCTCAGTGTAACTCCAGACATTAAATCTGTCAAGAGGCATGCAGTAAAATAAATGTCTGGGATACCTTCATAAACAAAAATCTTATTTCCATAATTCATACAGCTGGCTGGCATTTATTGGCACGTCAGGTGCAATGGGGACATTTCAGGAACATTAACATGTACAGCATCATTTGTCAACAAAGCAACAATGTAAGCAAATCGTTCAGAACTCATACAGATTTACAGCTTTCTCTGCCAGCTGCTAATTACGGTGTGCTCTGCCTATTTGGTATGGTCTTTTTTATTGGAAAATGACAAAGGGGTTATGGTATCCCAGTTTGGAATATAGATGCGCTTTTAGTAATAATATGAGTGGTAATATGACTACACAGCCTGGAGTTTTGATCTAGTTGCACTAGTCTGATAATTGACCGGTTCTGATTGATGAAGGACAAAGAGGAATTCGCAGGGATATTTACTTACTGGTAGAAGTAACCTCTGCAAACAAAGAAATAATAAAATACCAGAGAGCATGAAAAAGTATCCATACTTTAATATTGTTTTTTCCCGCTGAACATGACAGGGAAAATTCGGTCCTCACTGAAAATCTGATCTGTTTATCGAGCAGTGCTCAGCAAGCCCTATACGCTGCAGACTGGCAAATACCCTTTGAACATAGCTGAGTCCACTTCGATACATAAAAATTAAACTTTCAGCAATTTAAACAATGCGAAGGTTAAATAAAAGCTGGCAATGCCATCGGTAAGGGCCAAAAGATGTGTTAATGATCTGTTTTTGACATCTACTGTGTCCGTCTGTATTTCTCTCCCTTTATTTGTTTGAGTGTGTGTATTCATGAATGTATGTGTTTTTGCAAGTTAATGACAGCAAGTCAGTTCTACTTTTTATTTCCAAGCTTTGGCCAGTTTGCATTTCAATCTCATAAAAATATAATTAGTAGGGCTTTATGCTTCAGATGTATAAACTCAATATGCTTTCAGAATTATTATACCTGTTATTCAGCCAAAGGTAAGAGGATTCTATTAGCTAAATACATATTTAGACACCCAATAAAATCCCTTATTCAGTTCTGTTTCTTAGTTTCAGTTCATGAACAGTAACCACTATTCTGAGTTAAGATCTTGACCATTTAATTTTTAAGAAAAAAGTAATTAGACCATATTATGGATTAATCCCTTGCCAATTTTCATTTTTAAATCAAAGTAATTTTAGACTTGGGAACTACATAATTTTATGCAGAAAATGTATGTTTTGCCAACCTTATTAAAATCTTTAAAGACCATATTTTCTATAGGCTTCCAAAAATTATCCCACAAAAATGTGTGGGTGCACCCATCTGTACACATGAATGGGCAACTAGGAGCATAATTATCCACTTTTGCACATGCAAATGGAGGTGTTTAAGCACAAATTAGCTGACCCTCAGATTCTGCTGGTGCATTTTTTCTGAGCTGGCTAATAATGTTTTGTTGAATTCCATAATATAGGTTAAAACCCCAGAAAGATTTTTAGATATAGTAACTTTTCTGTAAGATATCTGAAATTGCTGAAGTCTTTTAACAAATGTTGCTGATGCAACAGTGAAATGAGGTGTAGCTTAGTGCCAGTACTTGGGTGTTATTTGGGTTATAACGACTGTATGGTTCTTTCAATACAATAAACTCCATTGGCTCCAGCAGCGATTACTGCCTGCCACTGCTTCTCCAGAAGCAAAATACACATGTTCCTACAGGGAAAAACTACTGCACTAGGATTATAAAAAATTGACCATCAATCTAAGTCTGTATGAGCAATCACAGCCGCTTTCGGGGTTATTTTGTATTAGAAGCAATTTACCCATCTGGAAGAACAAAGATATGTGCAGATGCTGGAGTGACTGACTTCCAGCAGATGCTTAAAGAAAGTTAAAATCCCAACTACTTTTGGGGTGCCTGGCCTCGATTTCTGACCTGTAAATGTTCAATATGTTGAGGAGCTCTTCCAAACGCTGGAGCAGCTCGCTGGTACCTTGGCTTTGTGCTCCCTACCTGCTGATGCTCTCCCCACCACCCCCGGGCAGGCTCCTTGCCCACACAGCTGCACAGGGAAAAGGGGAGCAGCCGTAAAGCTTCTGGAATGAGACATGGAAATTAGTGGCTGCATTGCCTCGGTATTGATTGTGTGAGTATTCTGGGACAGGGTGAGAAATGGGGATGAGCCTCAGTCGGGGCTTTGCTGGGTGAAGGGGTGAGATGTAGGACAAGGATATGGGTTTGTTGGATGTGGGGCTAAATTGTGGCTTTGTGCTGCTACACGGGTTTAGGGAAACAAACATTTATCACAGAGCTTAAAAACCCAAAGGTAATGACCCCTGGAATTCACATTTACCCCAAATGTGACAGTGCTGCTGCAAGTCCTGATGGACAAAGACCGGTTAATGAAAAACTAACTTTACACTGTAATTCAAGATTATTTGAATTTACTTTATTTGTGAGATTTTTTCCATTTGTCTCCATGCTTTTGCACATTTGAAGAGGAAGTTTAGGCATCCCTTGATCCATAGAGATTGCTTTTCTTCCCTTTCTTCCCTTTGATTCCACTTGCCTAATAATAATGGGCATTATCTTATATCCATATTTAATTTTATTATGTCACTCGCATTGCAAGAAAAGGATGTTCTTTTCAAACATTGTAATGCATTTAGTATTTCACTAGTCATCAGTTAAATCAATTTTTCCCTTTATTGGATCTGAATTATAAATCAACTAGTCATTGTATGGGATACTGTATATGAATGTACAGTATATCATTATGATGTATCCTATAATAATGTCTCTTAGACATGAAAACTAAAGATGGTGGTTTAAAGTGCTGAGAGAGAAAAAATTGGAAACATCTGTTAGTAGGAAGTAGAGAAGACTTTTCATTAAAGTTTGTCAAGTGTATTTGATAGGAAGAACACACTGGGCCGTATTCTGCCACCCCTTACACACGCCCACCCCAGTACCCAGCCTGCTTTTTCTGTCTCGTGTAGAAAAGCCAAGATTATGGGAGACACTGAAAAGCCAGCTCCCTACTTTGGTACAGCAGCTCAAGGAATCTGAGACCTGAGGCAGGAGGAGGATTCACAAGTTTTAAGGATAAAGAGATATCACAATACAGTCAGTGTCTTTGTCTATGCAGGGGTAATGACAGCTGTGCTGCTCTTTTATTGAGTGTGTCAGCACGATCATGGGGAACAAGTGGTGTGGGGCAGTTTTGGGAGAAAGCTCTTTTATTTCCAGTTATCCACTACTTGCAAGAAGAGGAAGCCTTAAAAATATGTAAAATAAAAATTGAAGAATGCAAAGATGAGTTATTTGGAGGCTTCTAGCAAGCATATAACAGCCCCAAGGTACTGTGAATACACTAGGGAATGAAAAAAAAAAAAAAACAAAAATAGAGGGAAAATGGTTGAAAACTTCTGGGATGGTGTGTTTTACCTGAATTGTACGGGAATCTATGTAAGCGGACATGGACTATCTACTTAAAAAAAACCCACCAAAGCCATTTCACACTTACACAGGTTTAACTGCTTGTTCTGGTGTCAGCAGCAGGGATTTTGGCAGTGCCAAAACGATGCTCTGTCTCTCCAAACCCAACCAGGGTGCAGCTGCTGCTGGCACCACCTCACAGCCTTGTCCTAGGGCTGGGAGTGTGGCACAACAGTTGCATGTTCTTCTCATCCCTACATCATTTTTGCACACTGCCAAAGGCACGTTTGCACCTTCCTCACTTTAGAACCCTTAGGCACAAAGCGAAATACCCTCTGCACCCACAGCACAGACCTCTCCTCTGCCAGGTGCAACTGTTTAAAAGCCAATATCTCACCTTGCCTTTGCAATTTTTCCCCCTTTCTGCCTGCTCCCAGTGGTCTCTGAGCCCCGCCGTTTCCATGATGATAAACAGAACTATAAAATCAGATACAGCAGTCACAGGGCCCAGTGCGAATTACCCCCCGAGTCAATAGAAAACAGAATATTGCTTATTGATTTGGTCTAGCCTGTTGTGTGGTCGATGGAGAACAAACTAATACGAATAAAATGAATCAATTGGAATCTGGCTGTGGACCTCGGTGAGTCACATGAAGTAGGTTTCTGATATCCTTTATCATCACGCACAGCCAGTGAAACAAGAGTGCTACTGTCTTCTGCTGGCGCGGAGAGTTACCTCAGGCTATACTGAAAAATGCTTTTTTCTTATTTTTAGACCTGAATCAGCCCATGCCAGCAAATGTATTCTTGTGAATACAGATCCTACTTTGTTGTAATGCCCATGGGAAGGCAGTAGTGTAACCTGTTTGGATGCAGCTGCAGACCACCTGTAGAGAAAGTCAAATTAGGGAGAGACCCCACTGTTCTTTGCATTAATGCTTTTTGTGTTGTGGCCTGAATCCCCCTCCCTCCCCCTTCAATGTATCTTTCTCAACTGGGGAGATGGAGAGCACATTTTAAGAGCTTCTGTCCATTTAAGGCATCTTGTCATTGAAAGAAGATTTGAAAGACTGTAAAATCTCCCCAGTCACCAATGAGCAATGGTGTGCGAGGAGCCTTAATACTTTTAGGATGACTTTTCCTCCTGGTCTTTCAGGTTTGGGAGGTGTTGGCTTTGTGGAAAGGGCTTAAAGGGCACATTTTTATCCCCCTCAAGTAATCTGGATGTTAGGAAAGTCTCCTAGCTTTGGAATGGAAAAGTGGTTGTCAAGAAGTAAAGCCCTAACTTGCCACACTTTTTGTCCCATTGTTTCTAAACAAAAGGTGGGCAAACAAAAGGAAATGGCTCAAGTCTAAAGGCAGTGCCTGTGTATCCTGAGTATCCACATATAAACAGGCACAATCTCACTGATTTTAATGACACTGAAAATCCCTTTCACTACAGAGTTGTCTGTGTTCAGGACACAGGGATAGTTAAGCATGTAAACAACTGGTTTGAGATTGTATGTCCTTGGTAGGAGAAGTAGTTTTAGTTAGTTTAGTTAGTTCTCCTGTTACCTCAGCTGCCACTGCCAACACTGCTGGTGTCTGCAGCTTCTCAGCAGATTAAGCTTTTTTTTCATTTACCAGGTAGCATTTTGTTGCATAGCAATGCAGTATTCTACCTTATGTCACATAAAAACTGCCTGCAATGAAAGTTTCATGTCATTTCTACTTTTTCACCCCATTTCTTCACAAATGAATCCCACTGTTTTACTAATCGTTGACGTACTAGTTAACACAGGCAGAGTTTGTAGATGGAGGTAATGTCATCAAGCGTTGCCTCATTTTAAATTCTTTCCTCTCACTGGTGATATCAGTGTTCACTGCAAAGACACTGATGATACTGAATTTAATTGGTATTTATGTGTAGGGTCATGTGTACTCTCAAAGAAGTTTCTGTGTAACTTTTCCCTAATTGAAATTAGATTGAAGTGTTGCTGTGTACACTGCGACTTAATGGTGACAACGTTGAGCCAGCTTCGGAGCTCAGATGCATGGCACGCATCCCAAGAAATCTGCTATGATGCTCCCACATACATCTATGCATATTTTTATGGTACAAGAGACATAAGGTGTGGAAAAGGAGCAGTCTCTTTAAGGGGGATGTGGCAACCCTATCTGCCAGTCATCTTGCCTCTGCTGTTCTATTCCTTTTACAGCCATTCTGCCTGGCTGGTATCTATAACATCCTTACGTACGGTTTAATGGCTGCACGGTGATTAAAACCCAGGGGAAAGGGAGAGGACACAGGAGTGATGGGCTGGCAGCACTGGTCCTACGTGGAAATGCTTTTTGGTCTGATTTGGAGGTGTATTTTCCACCACTTTATATTTTAAATAACATAATATATGAGCAACCTGTTCTGAAAACCATTCTGGGACTCGGTCTGAAGCTCACAGCTGCTGTGCAATGTGAAGGGCCAGTGCTGATATTGACTATAACGAAATATCACCATTAAACCCCTATTTTGCACCTTATTTTGACTCCAGACCAGGGCACCCTCTCCTCCCTAGCGTTTGTGGAGAGTACAGAAAAGTGGATTCTCACTGGTAGAAATGTTTTGACTGGGAGTTTAATTTATAGCAGCTCATGGAATTGCAGTGTGTAATAAGCAATGTCCTTGAACATTTTTCATGTGCTTCTAAGTGACTCTTTAAAAAACATTGGTTTCCCTTGTAAAAATCATTAAACTTGTTAAGGAAGGAGCAGTAGTCTGGGTTAGTAGTCACCCCAGTGCTTTAAATACTAGCGGATAATTAGTGACATGAATAAATTAAATATATTTCAGGTATAAAGTTGAAGAAAATCATCAAATATTAGCAAAGCTCCAAAATCAAACTACTTTGTGTGGCATGCTCTTTTAATGACTGTGGTTTATAAATGTGCATAATTCCAAAGAGATCACATGTTTCACATAATAAAAATTACTGTGACATAAAATATATATTTTCTTAAAAAGTACTTGTAATATCAAAAGGACTGTGAAGTATTAGCCATTTAATACAAATTTATCTTTTCTTGCAGATGATTACATTTTCATTTTAATTGCTCACATTTTCGGTTCTGATCTTAATGTTTTATAGTAGTGAAGACATGCCACAAAGAAAGAAAAAAAAAAGATTTTATTTGTTAGTTAACAGTCTTCAGAAGTCCTAATTTGGCCAATGTGTTCTGCTGCAAAGTCTTGGAATGCTGTCTTGCAGTTTCAAAAGTGATCTTATTTGGCTTCCCAGAAACTATTATGCCTGGAGGATGCCATGAGAACAAGGGCTGCCTTGTTAACAAGTAGAAAATTCTCAAAAACAAGATAGGATCCTGATATAAATCATAATTTAGATGCACAGAGCTGTGTTCACAACCACAGTAATGTAATTCATTTACATCTAGTTATTACTTATCTCCACCCGAACTCCGAAGTTCAGGAATGCAGCTGCCTTGTGCCTTGTGACTCGTGGGGGTTAGGGAAGAATGACATCACCAAATTTAAGCACATTACCACGCTGACATAGTGGCACCTTGTTTTCCCTTCCGCAGATAGAGCGGGGATTGTGTGCTACCCCCCATTCTCCCAAAGAATACCTTTTTTCCCCTTTCAAGCAGCTGCTATATGAAGGGTTGCAAATGTCACTTCAACTAATGATGAATGATGCTTGACCCTTGGACCTGTTACTATGAATTTTATGCAATGCTAAATTAATATGAAAGATGTCTGCTAGAAGACTTCAGCTATTATGCATGCCGCATAAATGATATGTTAAACAATCCAAATTTTTTTCTCATAACCATGGTAAAATGCAGAGCTGTTTTAACGTTTTTTGATGTGTATTTCCACTTCAGATTAGAATCTTTTCTTTCTAAAAATATTTTTGGTAAGCAAATCAGTTTGTGAAAAACATTGTCAAAAGGGCAACTGGCCCACATGTCTTTGTTGTTCACGTTTGAATATAATTAATTATGTAAAGCAATAGTTAGTGGGAGCTTAACAATTAGTAGAGTCTGTCAAATAGTCACACGGAAATTACTAACTAATTGAACTACTGGTCTTTTATTGTTTCAGGAAGCAGGACAGAGTGTCGTTCCATTATCTCTTAAATTCATTATCATCACATATCACAATTTTCGAGCAATGTATGCTTCCTAATAGATTAATACATAAATACCCCTCCCAGTAATGCCACAGTGGGCAAAAGTGTTTGAAATAAAACCACCTGTTTTAATTAGTATTCAGATTCATGCTGTTAAAAAATGGTAATCCTCTTGCAGTTATATGACATTTTTAAAGCTTTGAATTTCCATCTGTGTCTTATATTATGATGTTTCAGGATTGTCGTGAGTTAATTATGTTAACTTTGGAAACATTGCTTGCATTTAGAATGAAAAACTTCAGCTTGAGTAGCCAGGAAAGCAGATGCTATCTTTCTTGTCAACTGCTTTGTTGTGTGATGCCTTGAAACTTTTTTCTAAGATTCTGTCTCCAAAAGGAAGTATAAATCTCCATTTATTTGAAATGTTGCTCTAATCTAATCAATATTTTAATATATTTCTCGCGGGAGGGACCTGAATGCGTCTCAAGGAACCAAAGACATGAAAATCTCTTATTTTATGTTGAAATCCTCTTGTTATTACAAGTCCATTCACAAGACTAATTTGTAGAACAGGAAAAATCCATGTACTATAAAGTTCTAAAATTGTTTCGAAGCATTCCCTTGCCCTCCTGTAATATATGCCTGTAAGCTGAGGTGGAATGAGAGGAATTGGAAGCATTACAAGTAGGATATACATCCGGATAAGCCCTGGAAAAGAGAAGGAGAGGCACAAATTAATGGGTAATGTGGAAAATCTCTGGGTTCTATCACAGGGCAAGTGAAAATGCAGAACTTGGATGTGCACGTGAGGTGGAGGGAAAGGTGTGAGGTGAGCAAGGATTTGGTGGATGCAAGAGACGCCACCGTCTCCTCCTTACACGTGAGGCTGTGTGGGAAATGGAAAACATCGTGACGCGAGTCACCCGAATTTCATCGCACCCCTTCCCTGCCAAGGAGGAACCACAGGCACTGCCAGGCATGTTTACGCATGCCTTGGGGTGTTTATGCATCTCCTGAGGCTCAGTGGGAGAAGGTATGGAATTGCACGTGGAATTGCACGTGGCAGGGTGAATGGAGATATTGTATCAAGCCCACACTGGCCCCAAAATTCCAACCTTTTGGTCAAAAAGACCTGGGCAAGGTCTCAAACTTTGCTGTGTATGCAGCTCTGTATCCCACCAGTCATGTGATTCCCTGGATTTCATGAACACAGGTTTGATCAGACACTTTGGGCTTCCACATCTGCAAAAGCATCCTGCTCCTCGAATCAAAGTTATTTTTGCTGTCACATGTTTGTAAGCCAGCACTGTGCAAGAGAAGCTGAAATGTGCAGGATAACCCACGCCTGGAGCGGGACATGATACACTGGTGTGGCTTCAGAGTGGATGGAACCCTGAAGTTGATGAATTTGTATGAGAAAAGTGCACTTAGAGAGAATCTTCCATATTCAGGGTGACATGTGATTCCAAAATGCATAAAAATTTTTGAAAATTCATGTTATTATTAACACTATTATTATCAAAGGACATTTCGTTAACATTTGAAAGTCCTTCAGTGTACTTGAAGATATATTTGTTTTAGCAACTTATATAATCCCCTCCTGTTTAAAGTTTTGTTTTAAACACATACAATTATCATCTCATATGCCCTGATTCAGTAAGCACTTAGAAGCATTCCTATCTTTAACAGCATAGCTAGTCCCAGCTAATATCCAGGGAACGGAATTAGAGCTTCAGATATTAGCAAAAAGTAATGCAAATGTGAATTAAGCAACATGGTTTTGAAGTAAGTTGACTGAGGACTTTTTATTCCTTAAACCGAATGCGAAAGTTTGACAAAATATAAAAAAAAATCAAAGCGAGCTTTACTGATATTAATAATTATTTTAAAAGTATATAAAGTTGAATAATTTAGTCTGGCAACTAGAAGGAATTAGGCACTGAAATAACCTTCCAGTAAGGGTAGTGAGGAAAAATGTTAACAGCTTTGAGGCAGAGCCATCAGCAAAAATATAATGTATAAACATATTTGAATATGTACACATATATACATATGTGTATATATATATCTACACACTTCAAAACATATAGAATAAGAATGGTATTATTTTGAGGGTTCAGCATGTAAGTCACAATTAATTAACATAGTTTAAGTTACCTGCATTGCAAAACATGGCTATTTCCAAGCTAATAGAATTTATAATTTAAGTTTTGATCAAATTTATATCAAATTTATATTTGTACCTTTGCCTTTCCCGGTGTAAATTTCCATACAGACAAACCTACATCTGACATGGTGCTTTGCTATGGAAGACTCTCACTACCTGGTGTCTGTCCATGAGGTGAAGTGATATTCTCTGTCTGCTATATAACTGATAACAAATTGTTGTGTTAGGTAACGATTTCAGCCAAATTTTCATGACCTGAACCAGGTGAAGCCTAAATTCTTATGACCCGAAAACAGTCCTGGGTCCTCTGTCTTGGGTTTTTCAAGGCAATGCACTTCATTGCTCGTAGCAAAAAATAAGCAATTCCTAAAGGCAAGGTGCAAATATTAAAGTGCTAGTTTGAAAGTATTTAACAAAAGTGTCCTTTCTTTTTGAATAACTTGAATAAAGTGTTTAAATGACCTCTTCCTAACCAGAAGAGAATATAGAGAAGAAATTAAGCTTTATTGGTAAATTAAAGCCCAAATCCCATGGTTGATGAGAGATATGGTCCGTTTGAAATAGTTACAGTTTCAGACTTTCTCTTCTACAATCAGCGGGTGGAGACCAACATAATCCAATTAATTGTAATTCCCTTTTGTGGCACTGGTACAGTGGTGAATGATATACTAAGTCCATTGAAGTCTTATCTTTGGTCAGATAATCCAAATGGATTCATATTATGAAACAGTCCTTTCTAAAAGTTCTGATGAACAGAAGTGTTTCGACTTTAGTGAACCAAAAGATAAATTCTATACAAAATAAAATGTTTTGTCCTTGACATCTACAGGGCTTATGTGCACCTGATTTCATGTAAGAATACTTCTTGCAGATGTTCTACTTCAAAAAGCCCATTCGTTAAAAAATAAAAATCTAAAATTTGTTCTCTGGACATCCTGAAAAAAACAAGGTGTGAGAAGAGAAATTTAAGTGTACCGGTAACCTGTATCCTTGGAAATGGTCCCATCAAAATAAATGGGGTTACAGATACAAGGAATATGTGAATAACACTTTGAGAATTTTTTAGATTTCTCTATTTTTCTCATAAAACAACAAAATAATATTTCATTGATAATCCTTGTAGCTGTAAACAAACCATATATGTTTGTTCCTTTCTGGTATTGTAGGAGGACTAGGGGAATTGCTTAATTTTAGCTTGAGCTTTGATCTATTTACATTTGGAAGTCATTTACATAAAGGAAGCTCTAATGATCTTTATTGTTTTGTTAATTATTTCCTTTGATTATTGAAACTCACTCACTGAGGCACAAGCTCATTGTTACTGGGGTCAGTCACAATAATATATTTGGCTGCGTGCAACAAGTCAGGATTGGGTGGTATTCTTGTTTTTGGAATTGTTTTCGTGCAGACCCTTTCAGTTTAACAATCACTGGAGACAGGACTGATTTAATGCATCACTCGTCTGATCCAGTGCTTTACATTTTGTATTTCTCCTTTCCTTTAAAGTTGTCCATAGCAAGCCCACACTACAGCAGGGTGTTTTTGCTTGTAGCATGTTGAAATCTCATATTTACTAAAGGATACTGAGATGCCATTTGTGGAAGACAACACACTAGACAATATATTGAGGTCAGATCTTTGCAGAGTGTCTCAAAAATACTCTTTTTCCTTTTTTATTTTTTTTTTCCTCCCTTAAAGTATCTGGTTGAAATTTAATACAAAGAATTTTTTACCCTTTGGGGTACATTACATATGAAATAATTTATGACCCATGAATCACAAGAAGGCAGTGAATTAGGTTTCAGATAAGTCTGCCAAATATTACAAAACATTGTGTACAGATTTTTGGACTATGAAAAGGCTTTTGACAAGAATGGAAATAGAAGCAGTGTTAGAAACAGCAAGAAGGGGAAGAACAGAACAGCTATATGACAGAATCCTAAAGCACTCTGAGTTAGTAGCACAATTAAAAAGATATGAATATGAACATATTTTTGAAGTATGAAAATGGGACAGAGAGTCATTGTCCAATTCCTCTCTGTATTAGATCTTGAGAGCCTTCAATTTATTTAAAATGTAGATTTGCGGACACTGATACACATAATACTGATAAAAGATCTGACTGTAAATGGGGAAGAAAAAGAACGATAAAACCTCTAAAATTAGATTGCAGAGAAGCTTACTGGAGAGCAATTACACAATAAAAAAATGTTAATAACAGATTTGAAGTTGAAGGCCGATATTTACCTTGATTAATGTATGTATACACAACACACAACAAAGAGAGGAAGATCAATCAAGTCAAAAGCAGAATTCAGAATGAACTTTTCCCTTTGAACAGTAAAATGTATCCTGAAGAATAAGTTACTGGTCTAGGCGAGTATTCGGTATTTTTGTTCTGTGGTCATTAGTCCAGTTCAAAATAAAGAGGGAAGAACAAACAGAAAAAAGAATATAAAATGTGTTTTAACTATGAGGAAGAAGCTGAACTGTGCAGTAAGTAAGCAGAAAGAATTAGATAGAGGACAGAATCTTAGCACTGTAAGACAAATGTAATTTCCCCTCAGCACAGACATTTAATTTCTGTGAGTTGCAGAAAGTCTGCCAAGCCCCTTCCTGGCGTTTGGGCAGCCTTGGTGCTCTGTGGGAGGGAAAGAGCTGGGCGGGAATTCCTCCATGCTCTTTCCTTGTCCCTTTTTTTAAACCCTTGGCCGTACCTGACTATTTCTCTGGCCCCAAAAGAAGGAGTGATCAGGCCCTGCAGGTCTCGATGCTCGGGCTGTGTCTGCCTGCTCCTACTCTTTGTTTACAAGTCACCTCCGAGCGAGTCTGGCAGAAGTATGTTGATCTGTAAACAGGTGGTCTATTTATTCTTAGGGAGCTTTCAGCTGCATTTTGAGGGGAAATATTCTCTCTTTAAAATCATTCCGTTTCCCATACGGAATACTTGACTCAGCTAAATTTAATGAATTTTAAAAGTACTTGTAATTATAATCCCATCACAGTAATTATTGCTTCAGATCACGATGATGGAATATGCTAAGTCAAAACTCCTATCTGTCATTGAAGCCTGTAGCAGGTATTGGCAGTGAATAACATATGAGTATCTTGGTGATGATACCTGTTTCTGGCTGTCAAAAGTATTGTCCTTTTAGTACCACTGCATATTTTTATACTTTCCATTCCAAACAGCAACTGATAGCGTAGAAATCTTCCCGGGGCTGTGGCATCACTGGCTGACCACTTTTCCAAACTTTTGAACTCCTCTGCATGCTTTCGTGATGTACGACACCTGAACTCCTCAAGTGTGTACTGGATCTTTTTCACAGAAACAATGAGATAGTTCATCCCTCTCTTGCTCTTTGGACTTTGTGGAATTATACGAGGATGAATATGGCCCAGTGTGCCCAAGTACAGAAATCTTTCCTTTTTCTGGCACAGGCTGGGGTTTAAGTTAGCAGTACTTGGTTGTTCCAGCGTGCCCCCAGGTCACAAAACTGTCATTTGGGAGGACGGGAATAAGCAGCGTTCTGGGTGCACACAGAGATGTTCTGCATTTTAGCTTAGGTTGCTCAGTAATTTGTGCTTGAACTTCATGGAAATGGGCACTCCAATAACAAACACATGTTCAGGCACTGTAACATCACAGTTTAAATTTTCTGTTAAAAGAGGCATGCCAGGTTCCTCCAGCAGAGGAGGAGAAAAGCATGCAAGCTTTCTTTTGCTGACTATATCCTTGATAATTCATCAGTGCTAGCATTGGAGGAATTCAGATGAGGCTGTTAGAAATCTGTTGCAGACAAAATGTAATGATTTGCTTAGCTGACATTTTCCCTGATTTGTTTAAATACTCTTGGAGGTGAACGACCATGCGTTGAGTTCAGGCAGGCCAATGGAGCTCCCAAGGCAGAGAGAAAGAACTCACAGAAATCCACCTGAATGAGGAAATTATTGCTTCACAATTGTTGAGGCTTTTGTTGTGCTGTTTCATAGAAGTTCCAGGGGGTCTATGCACTTTGGCAGGTGAATATAAACTGCAGTGTCAGGGCAGGATTTACCTCAGGAGAGGAAGCTCGGCATCATGGGCTGTTTCACCAAGGGATTGAGCTCCTTGTCACAGAGTGAGAAAAAACCTTCACCACCTCACAGCATCCCACTGCTGTCACATCTCTGGACATCTCTATGCTTGATTGCTGCTCCAAATTGAGTGTTTGAAAGAAGCTGTTTGCCCAAAGAAAACCACTGTGTCTCTGCACTGGTGATCAGAGAAGCTGTGGCTTGCAAAATGCAGGTACAGCAGTGGAACACACACACACCTTTCAGTGCAAAAATTGGTATCTGTGCTGTCAGTCGTGAGAACAGCCCTCACAAAGGGATTTTGTGATGAAGAACTGTGCTGGTGCAAGTGGAGAACTTCTGCTTGAGTCTGTTCTTTCCCTTTTTTCCAATCGAAGAGTATGAATGATCAGAAAAATATTTTTGATGAATATAACGATTAAAAAGAAAGGAGGAAGAGGTGTCTTCAAATTTCATACAAAGGTTCTTCAAGTTAGAGAAAGAAGCATAATAACACTGGTCAATTGGTCTTTTCCTAGTGTTTGCATGAGGAATTTTCTTTTCCTCTTTCAACCACAGGACTCTGTTTTGGATCTCTAGGTAGTAAAATACCTATTGGGATGGGTGAGTCCAAAAAATTTCCCAGGGTTTAAGCCAACTGGGAACGCTTTGTGCACACCCAGCTCTTCTGCAGTGATTTTGTTCTGAGGAAGGTTGTAGGGATTAGTTAACAGAGCCATGGAGGACTTTATCCAGGGGAGATCTCCCTCAGCATGTACATTGGTTACTGGGATAAAAACTCCAGTGCTCTAAGGCTTCCCACACTGGAGCTGGGGGTTGACATATCCAAATGCCAAATTTTCATCCCCGTGCTGCTGTGTGCAACCACCAGCAGGGAAATGATGGAAAAGGCAGCAATGCCAACAAATGGATCACAGTATGAGACCCAAAAAGACCCTGTCTCACCAAAGGCTTTAGAAAGTTTCTTGAGGACACAGCCTCCAGAGCAGACCAGGCGTTGCCAGCTGGGTTTGCAGGACTTGCTTCCCACAGGATTTGGGGTCATCCATGAGCTGCAGGAATGTGGAATGCTCAAAGCGGGGTAAGATTCTGAAGGTGGTGCTGCGGCATGTGATGGCAGCATGGACAAGAGACAGCTTAGAGCTGGGAAAATACAAGTTATGAATTATCCAAAAAGACAAGTGAAGGAGCAGGGCTCTCAAATGACTGCATTTTGCTCCCAGAGATTAGTCTACATACCAGGCAGGGCATGTGGTTAGAGGAACCGCATCCCTTTTCTTTCAAAACTGAACTGTCTCTATGGCTTTGGTGGATTTTCATATTTTTTTTTTCCACCCTGTCTTCAGCTGATCTTTCCATAGATTACCTTCTTCCTTTTTGAACCTCAGAATGGCACCCTTAAACCAAAGCTGAACTCCTGTTTGGTTCTACTGCAGACATTACAAGTGTCATTAAAAATGTGGATTGTTGAAAAGGTGGAAATAATAACACAGTAAAACACACGTTCCCTTCACAAATGTATTATATATCGGGTTTTTTTAACTAATAACCTTGACAAGTGCCCACACTATTTTTTTTTCCCTTAATGTGGTCTTTATATTTTCAGCCTGAGTATTAGCATAAATTTTATGGGATTTTCTGGGCATATTTGTGTCTGTATCTAAGATATATGATATCAACTGGCAGTGATGGTTGAACTAATCAAATACTACTGACAAGTTAAAGCAAATTTTTAGGACTCTGAGATTTTGAGCATCTTCCCAGATACGGTGTCTCCTGACTGAAAGCAGTCCTTGACTGTCAAGTTTAAATACCAGATTTGGGACTTAATCTTTATGTAAGCAAAACACCCCAATAAGAAATATGTCTGAGTAAAGCCAAAAAGCCAGGTCCTCCCCTGAAACCCAGCCTGAAATGTGTGTGTGTGTTTGTTTATGGCCCTATCGCCATGGCATGTGAGAGATTCCAACCAGTGGGAACCAAACGAGAGTCTTACACTGAATGGACTTCTATTTTCTTTTCCTTTTTTTTTTTTTCTTTTTTTTTTTTTTTGACTTGGCATTTGTTCCTTCTAGCAAACATTTTTAAAAACTCTCTTATTGCTAGAGGGAAAATTGACACCCTTTGCTTTCACGATGATACATTCCTAACACGTTTCCTTGAAGAGCTGGAAATGGTGCAAAAATCTGGTAAGATAAGTCTCTATAAAGCCTTAGAAGTCAAGCATTCCACTTTAGACATTTAAGACAAATGCATGGCAAAAACAAGTTGTGTTTCTTTTTTTTTTTTTTTTTTTTTAAGTTTTTTTGTAATTTACCATTTCTGGTTATTGAAAAAAATTGGTTTATTTGTTAATATTTTGTATGTATGTTACTCAGCAAATCTCTTTANTTTTTTTTTTTTAAGGTTTCTACTTAAAGTTCTGTGCCAAAGCTACAGTACTTATACATTTTCTAAATGTGTTTTAAGCAATAAGTTGTACAACATTTTTAGAACATGTGTTAAGCTATTTCTCTAAGAATGAAGCTCTTAACAAAACATAAGCACTCTGCATGAGATCTTAGCAGCAAAGTGCTTAAAAGATAAAGTAAGAATTGGTACCATGGGAAGAACACCAGCTGTAGAGCACACAGGTCCATTATGAGAAGTATGGTAGTGGGTAGGGAGAAAATGATTTAATCAGGAGTAAAACCAATTTTATTATAAGGGCACGCAGGGGGTGTGGCACCATAGTGAGAGGGACATTTCAAAATATCTGACAGATTTCAACAATGTGAAAACCCACCCTGTTCTTTAAAGTGACAGTAAACCCCATCAGGTCTCTCTTTTTGATGCTATTGTTAACAGTTGACTGTTTAAAGCTGGCCTGCTAAGATGCTGTCGATCTAGTTCAATAGTGTGTGGCAAAATAAAAGGCTAATTGTTGAAATACGATCAATCAAATATGATCTCAGAGTCTAAAGAAGATCCCCTCTGGTAACTCATTTGAGATCAAATCATTACTTTTATGATTGAGGTAATTGAATGGGAAAAAAAGAAAGAAAGGGAGGAAAAAAAAGAGGCTTGAAACCAAAGAAGCAAGCAAGACATCTAAATGAAATGCACAAGTCTGCCTTTGTTCCAGCTTTGTCTCACATTACTCCAAGTTAAGGAACTGGATCCGTTCTTTATTTGTATATATCTCCTGAATCCAGAAATTTTGAAAGCATTTAATAACATTTATTAAATAAAAGTTGAAAGACAACTCCATTTTGAATAAGATTTTCTGCCCAAAAGCAGAGAAAACCGCTACAGTACTGGGATGCAGAGTTGTGGGTGTCCATGTGCCTCCAATGATTTTACCATTTTGTTTAGCAACAGTTCAGTAAAGAGGCTGATCTTGAAGCCAGCTGAATTGCTACACATGAAATTTCAGTGACATTTAGTAAAACATTTCAGGACTATGTTGCTTCAAATTAAATTTGTTCAGCAGTTTTCATGGTTGGCCCCCGATTTGCATTCAGACTGAAATTTTCTGAAAGAGAAAATCATAGCACATGAGGGGGAAAAAAAAGCAAACTCCATTTTTGGAGTAACAGAACTTGGAGAAAGAGTGTGTCATTTTGTGTCATTTTAATTTGGACTAATAAGGATTTGCTCTTTCCTCAAGTTTTATATGGATTATGATCTCACTGTTTATTATGTTCTAACAGTATCACTCTCCTAGAATTATAAAGGGAAAAAAAAAAAAACCATGAAAACAAACTCAAAGAAAAATAGAATAATCACCCAATCTTGTTTTATTTTTATTAGAAACTCTATTTTAGCATTTAGTTTCTTTTATATTTAAATTCCTTAGCTCAGTCGAGCTTCAAAAGAAAACATTTTTTTTTTGTTTGCAAAACAGTTTTGGAGGCACTTGTGGTTTGTCTTTAGTGTGTTATCATTTTTGACAGCTTTGCATAGCCTAGGTAGGCCAACAGGGGTCTGTCTAATATTGTTGCTGGGCAAATCTTCCTCCCAGAGATGAAAACCAAACAAAATATTTTTGAAGCAGTAAGAAGGAATTAATATCCTTTCTCTCACAGTCCTCTATTCCTTGCTGACATTACATTCAGGCAAAAAAAAAGGAGAAAAGCGTTCCCCATTATTCCCTTGTACATAGCAAGGCTAACACATGTAAAGCAATAACTCATTTTCTATTGCCATGTTTAGCATATGTCTCCTGTTGGCTCAGCAAGGCCTTTAGGCCGGTCCCTTGAGCCGTCCATCGTTGGCAACTCTTAGCCCCTCGGCCTCAAAACCAAATAGCTTTGAATCATGTTGAGCTGTGATGCTAATTTTCATACTGATGCATTATGGGAATAAATGTATCTGACATACTGTGTCAATGGTACTGTCTCTTTGTGTCTCTTGTTTTTTTGTTAGCTGCATTCCTACAGATGGTATTCCATTGAAAATGTTCTCTTCCTACA
>VYXC01009179.1:1188827-1206327 GCA_013397175.1 Platysteira castanea | reverse complement strand
CAACCCCAGCTATCCTGTGATACCGTCCTCTGCCATTATAATCCACCATCCTACTGGTCTTCTGGGGCCAAACGCAGTCATCCTCCCTGTTATCCCAACTTTTACTGCCCACGGGGGCATGTTTTGGCTGTGCAAACACTCTTGTATTCTGAAGAAAGTGGTCAAGACACCATAATCTCACTCCTGTTGTCTTCTGCCCTGATTGTCTCTGCTAGTGTCCAAGTCAGGGTGATTTGACATCTTTTGGTTGCCCAGTGGGGATGTTTTTGGTAGTGAAAGTACCAGGTAACCGGCTGTAGACTTGCGAATTAAGTTTGAAAGCATGTCGGGAAGAGACTGTCTACTAAAGCATTAATATTCATGAGTGAGAAAATAATGTCCCTTTCCGCTATTTGAACTATTATTAATTCTTATTATGATTTTGAGAGCCATTATACACATTGATAGTCTAATGAACAGTCATTTATAGAGGGATTTTAAGACAGTTTATTCCTAGGAAGGAAATGCTAGCACTCTAAGATGTGCTTCGCACTATTTCAAACCCCTAATTCTTGTTGCTTGCTTTATTGCACGTCAGGGTGATTTCTACCTAACCCTACTGTCTAAAGTAAGCTACGATTTCCAATCAATCTTTTCTTTATTTGGCCTTTACTGCCATAGGATCTACAAATCTGTATTCTTACCAACTCTACTTAAAAAATGTCTATAAATAGCAATTAGGTGTTTTCAGTGTTTTTGGAGCTCTTCTGTATGTTAATAGTCCTGAGGCAAAGTAAAAAATCTCTTTTCTTCAGTATCATTTCCATTGCAGATGATTCTTTGGCTACTTGTACTAATTGATTTGCCTGGTCAGCACTGAGCTGCTAGAAAATTTCCACTCTTCTCCAGTTTGCTGTGAAAAAAGAGACTGTAGTAGCTGTTCTTCAAAAATTAGAATTATTAGCATGCAGGGATGGCTGTGCATTACAGTTAGAATAATGCCTGAAAGAAACCAACTTGATTCCCAGATTGCCGTGGGGATTATATCCCTGGTCCAGCACTCAAGGCCCCTTAGTCAGAGCCTTGCACTGGTTAACTAAGATGAAGTGGTCTAAAAACCTACCTGCAGTAGGCAGCAACAAGTTCCCGATAACATTTATGGGGACTTGGTCATTTAGCAGGAGTTTTCAAGAGGAATTAGAACCCAAGAGGTGTGATGGACTCCTTATGCTGATGTTACTGGAAAGACCATGTGGAAAAAAACATCCACAGCAAGCTTAGTATCAATTTTCCTGGATGCTACTGCCATTTTAGTTATGTGCATGGGGACACATCTTTAAAGTACTGTGTATTAGGCAAGGCACTTGGTCTCCACCTTCAATTTCCCCGATAAATAACTTTAGATACGGTCATAATATTAGAACAATTCAGATATGACCAGAATATTAGAAGATAATTCAGAGTGTTACAGAATCTCGGAATTCTGCTTGCCAGGCTGAAGCTGGATAATATCAGTCCATACAGCTTATATCAGAGAACTTAAAAATGATAAATCGAAGGCCACAAGACCTCTGGCCCAATATTAATTTTGTTTCTTAGGATTTGGAAAGTAGCATGGGTTTGCTTTTTTTTTTTTTCCAACGACTTTGTCTGGTATTACTGGCAAGTCATTTTGTGTTATTTTGGATGAAATATGCACTTCCAAAGTGTGCCCAAATGCTGCTACGAAGTCAGGTTCAGCCACACTTAAATTACTCAATACCACAAATAGTTCTGTCGATTTTCGGGAAGATCAACAGATGTTGCAAGTAAAAGTGTGCTTCATGTGAGTAAGGTGGTAGAAGTGCCAATTATTGAAACATTTAATCACCTGATTTACAGAATTCAACCCTCATGGCCATACAAACTTTTGAAAGGACTGCAGCCACTGAAATCCACCCCTAAGCTCTGTTTAGAAATGTTAACAGGTAAATGTGTTAGCTGATTCTAAGTCTTTATTTTGATTGAACTACTTTTCTTGAAGTGTCTCAGGCAAAGGCATGCACAAAAAGAAATTTGTCTACTACAGTCTCTGTGCACTGATGGCTGATATCCACAGGACAGGAAATATTTAAATATCCACTAGTCCTTCCAGATCTTTTCAGCTGGAGCAAGCTGTATAGACTGTGCATCTGTATAGACAGTGCATCTGTCCAACTGCAGTTAAGAAAAAACCTCACTTATATTCCACAAAGGAAAATTCCATCCCGTTCCCAAAGCTGCAACATCTGTCTCTGGTTTGGGAGGCTTGAGTTCAGGTCTTTGATTTTCTGTGCAACAGGTTGGAAAAATTACTACGTTGGAAAGATTTTTTCAATGAGGTCTAGTGATTATGCCTTCATTTCAGTTCCTTATCTCTAATATGAATTTAATAGGTGCCACATAAGCTCTGTAGATAAATAGGAGATTTATTGTTTAAAATGCACACCCAGAAGCAGATGTGTGTGTATTTATATACATATATACTCTAAATAGAAATCCTTCTGCCAGAATTACGATTCTCCTGCAGACAGTTTTCTGAATGAACGTATCTCTTACTGCTGTGGGTTTCCCACTTGAGGCAGATGAACAGCGGAATGAGATTAATAAAAAAAAGTAGTGTTGAAAATCTGACTTGCAGGTTTTCGAGTGGAATCCACAGCCTGATAGGTCTCAGTGTGGGGAACAGAAAGCATGGGATCCACTCTCTGGAGAAGGGACGCATTCCTGAAGGGAGACTACAAGAAAGATGGAGAGAGACTTTTTACAGGAGCCTGTAGTAACCAGACAATGGGGAATGGATCCAAACTGACAGAGTAGCTTTAGCTTAGATATTAGGGAGAAATTCATCCCTGTAAGGGTGATGAGGCCCTGGCACAGGGTGCCAGAAAAGTTCTAGATGTCCCACCCCAAGAAGTGCTCTGTGGACAGAGCTTGGAGCAGCCTGGTCTAGTGGAAGGTGTCCCTGCCCATGGCAGGAGTTGGAACAAGGTGATCTTTAAGGTCCCTTCTAACACAAATCTTTCTAGGATTCCACGATTTGTAGGGCACCAGATCCAGTCAGCATATGTGGCTTCAGCCCTGGCAATACCCCCAAGCATGAAGCCCCCCAGCCACTTAGACAAAGCAATCCCCCATCTCTGGAGCTCAGGATTTTCAGCCCTGACAGGAAAGGGAGCATTTCTTTGAATGGGGAGAAGCAGAGCCATAGGCACCTAAAGATCCTCAAAGGTCACAACTGTAGTACCTAATTAGCCTACGCACCTTCAGGGGTAGATGGCAGCTGAATAAAGCTTTTCAGAATTTAAGTGGCTAGACACCACCTAAGGTCCACATTAGATACTCATTTAATTTTTGTTTTTTCAAGATCTGGATTTTTTTTTTCTTTGATTGCTCTGATAGACCATTAACACTTTTTTCAAATGATTTCACACATATCCTTTCGATATATCAATTAAGGTCTCCTGCTGCATGCTAAGCAGAACTCTCAATGTCATTCCTATCAATCCTACAGTGTTATGTGTTACCCTACTATACGGAAACTGAAGATGGTTATTTAGCATCTTACACACGATACAGTTTTGTAACTTTTTTGGTTAGCAAAAGTTATTAGATAAAAATTTATTTACAGTTTTGCTCGTCTGTGACACTGGTCTTCACTGGTCTGGTCAGACAAAATCTATGATGGCAACATAGCAAAGCATTAAATTCTTCTTCCATGGGAAAGATAGACTTGTTTTAACCCTCAAAGTGCTATCAGTAGTTGTCAGTCCCCTCCACGATGGTCAGTTGTCTTCATCTCCAGCATATCTGGCAAAAGTAAAGTTTTGGCCCTTGTTCTGCTTCACAAAGGGCCCCCAAGAACCCTCTGCCTGTGTAGCTCGAGACAACATGCTGCAGAAACTCACATCTATCTGGGCAATGATCACGCTTCGGTCTTCAGCAGACCAGAGCAAATTTTGCACTGAATAATGTAACTTTTGAGGAGTTTGCACAGAAGCTGTCTGCACCAAAATCAGGCAAAAATTAAAAAAAAAAAAAAAACAACAGAAAACTGTGTCAGGAGGCAATATACAAATCAAGTCATTGATACATAATCATGACCAAAGAACTGAGCTGCATTGGTTGAAAATATAATGTAGGAAGGACCTGCTCTGAACTACTATGCAGTGTTATGAAAATAGTAGCTGGGAAACAGAAAGGAAGTAAATACATTCATTTATTCTGACAGTCATAACATCCTTGTATCATCTTGGTGGAAAGTTACAAAAGATGTCTAAAGAGATTTTCAAAAGACATCTAAAGAAACCTCACTCGAGGCTTACAAAGAACAAGGCTCAAGGCCAACTCGTCTTGGAAAGACAAGTCAGCATATTGCACTGTAAGAAATCCATGACAGTCTCTTAACATCATCACGTAATAGGTTCCTGAGAAACCAAATCTTATCAGTCTCTGGCATTATGCAAATTTCTGTCATAATCTCAATCTGTGGGCTTCGAGTCCTAATCAAACTGCCTTCAGATTCACAGTTGGCGAGCCTTCTATTGAAATCGTTTCTCTATCCTCCATTTACTTGTCCAAGGAAGTTTTGGGGCTTGGCATGGCATCAGAAAGCCTCAATTTCATGTGAACATGGTGATTTATAAACAAATCCAAGGTCACCACAATATATTTCACATGATACATCATAATTAATACACTTTTTTGGCCAAATTTAAGTATCAGAAGACAGTAGAGATCCATAAACTAATGTGAACAGAAAAAAACCAACTGTGTAGAAACAAGAAGCAATCAAAAGTTAAGGTGCAAGTTTTTAAAAAAATTCTTAAAAAAAAGGGAATGTTTTTATGAGTAGCATAATCTCAGGGATCACCAACCATGCAAATGTATGAATACATGCGTAGTATATACATTCTTCCAAACACAATAACACTAAAAATAATAGCAGCTAATTAAGAATGTGGTACTGGGTATTTTCAGTGGGGTTTGAATAGTATTAAATCCATTTTTTAAATACTCTTGAAACCTTACCTGGAAAGTTGTGTGAATATCTGATTCAAGAACGATTAACTGATATTGGCAGAGAAAGAAAAAGCCCACACATTTTAGGAGAGATGTCAGATGATACAGGAGACAGAGAGACTACAAGACAAGGCTTCTAATCTATGGGTGTTAACAAAATACAGATTAAAAGTGTACATGATCATCCTGAGTGAAACAAATAAGTAAAAGAAACTAAAAGTAAAAAATACTTAGATATATTTGAGCTGGAACATTCCCAGCATTATAGATACCATATTTTAACACAGTCTTCAGTTAAACTCAAGCCAATAATGCAGAATATCTCCTCTGAAGATGTAAATGGAGGCTGTTGTATTTGCAATAGCAGCAAACTGGGAACCAAAGAGGTTCACTCCAGGCTTTTTGTTCGCAGGAGGTGTCAAGGAACAATATGTCCTGGTAACCTCCCAGTTCTTTCTCAATGACCTTGTCTTCGCAGTTGCAAACTGTTTCTGTTCAACAGCATTTTTAAATAGATCTTTTCAGGTCTGGAAGCAACTGTTTTAGAAAAAAAAAAAAAACCTGAAAGTCATGTCTGAATAGATTTTTTGTTTTGAGTTGTAAAGTAGCCCAACTTAAGAAATTAAGGAATGTTAAAAAAAAAGAAGAAAAAGGAAATAAATTAATAGGTAAGACATTTCTTCCTTCTTTTCTTTTCCTTGGAAAGTTTTAGTTAAGTTGTTGGAAGGGAAATGAAAACAAAAGTTCACCTCCTCTGCAGGGCTTTTCCCTGTGAAGGGTGCTCAGGTAACACCTATCCATAGGCAGCCTGATTCTAGATTGATTTTGGGTTTTATTTTTCTAAACAAGACCTTCTGGCTTTAAAACAAGATACATTGTGATATTTACTAATCCTTTTCTTTGGACAGCATGCAATTCTGCTGAAAAAGAACACATCATAAAACTCTTAAATGTACACTGAAACAACATGTTAACAGGATTTTCCCCTTTGTAAACTTTACCTAACACAGTGTTCTGGTGATCCTATCAAATGAAAGAATATTTAAATTATATTTAATGAATAAAATTTACCTTTTGAGGAAAAGAGGGGACCCTGCAGAACCTCACTGAAAGGGCTACACCAGTGATTAAAATTGTCTTAATATTACAGGGACAGAAAAACAGTTTAATTTGCTCTTATAAATATGGTGGAGGCTTTCCAATTATCATCAAAGGAAATTAGAAAGTTTTAAAAGAATCTGGACTTGGATTTTTCTATCATGCAAAAGTTTGCGTAGGAGGGACATATTCTCCCCCAGCTTAGACTTTTCTGTTATAGTTATATTTTTTTTAGCATAGCAGAAATTTTATTGCGGATGCCTGGCCTGTCTCTTAACTCATGCTAATTATATTCATAATTAAATGTTAAACAAGAATTGACTAGGCCAACTGGCTTGCACAGGTGTTTGTGATATGAATGGTTTAATGCTCCCACAATAAATTATTGGATACAAATCTGCAGTAATCTACATAGAGAGAACCCTTTTCAGAAATTTGATATACGTGGTAGGTCCAACAACGTGCTTTGAAGCCAGGGCTTGCAGGCAGCACTTACAAGAGAGTTTTATGTCTAAACTGTGACTTGTCCTTGATTGCATGAGCACTAACATGGCTAAAGGTTTTTTTCTGGGTTCTTACCTGCCGGGGGACACAGGTGTTCGGAGCACTAACGCTTACGGGAGGGTGGGGTAGTCACTGGGTGCTTGGTGGAAATGTCATCTGCCTCACTTCAGCTTGCAAAACAGTAGTTTATATTTGTGACTAATGACCAGATTCATCACAGAGGCTTCAGAAACTGTTGGCTTTACACCGATTCCTGGTTCGCAGAGGATGGGACCAAACACTTGCAATTGGAGAACGACTGGGGTTTCAGTTTGCTCCTCTTCTACTTAATTTTGGGGCATGGAAAGTAGTCTATTTGTGTAACTTAAATTTCATCTGTGGTTAAGAGACTCTTTTTGTAGGGGTAAAGAATTGTCACAGCTGCCCAGGGAGGTGATGGAGTCACCATCCCTTGGAGGGATTTAAAAGTGGTGTAGATGGGGCACCTGGGGACATGGGTTAGTGCTGGACTTGGCAGTGCTGGGGAAATGGTCAGGCTTGATGACCTTAATGGTCTTTTCCAACCTAAATGATCCTGTGATTCTATGAAAGAAAGGGCAGAAGGAAGAACAAAGCCAATTTGAGAGTCTGTATCTGGGTTAACATAAGGGAAACCCATGGAGAAAATCAAGCAGGAGAGAGTGGTGAAAGAGAAACTGAGAATTCCAAGCAACAACAGTGGGTAGGAAAGGGTTGGGAAGAAGAGAGAGGAGGAGCTCTTTAGTGACTGTGACAAGATCCCTGTAACCTGGAGTGTTTGGGGGAGGCAGGGGGAGAGGAACTTCTCCTGAGGGTTATCTGGAGCTCTTGACAAAGTGAGAATTGGCACTCTGGGTTCGAGGGGAAAAATGTTTCATCAGGCTTGTGAGTGAAGCTTCCACTTGGGGAAAGTAATAACAGGAGGAGAAGAAGCCTATAATGCCCCAGTTACACAATTTCAGAGGCGCAAAAAATGAAATAAGTGAGGCATGGAAAGTGGGAAGAGAAGACCAGGAAGGGAGGGAGGAGAACCTCCAAGAACAAGAGAAGGGGATGCTGAAAGTCATCACCCACGGTGCTGTGCTTTCTCCCTCCCTACATCTTCCTACCATCCAGAAGTTTCTCCCTTGCCAAACGAGAGTAGCACCACACCTCTGTGTGGTGACAGGTGTGATCTGAAGCACCAAAGATCAGCATGATAATGTCTAGGTGAAAGAAAGGTAACAACTGACTTGTTCTCTGGTCCTCATCAGGTAGATATTTGAGAACCTGGTACACTACCTGAAGACGTAGACGACTACAGTTGAGTAGATACTAACTTTATGGAGTATTTGTATACATTCTAAATGTGTCAAGCAACTGAGCTAGGGGAAAGGGCATAACCTTACCCTTCACACTTAGGACTGTGAAAAACCTTTGAGTGAGGATCTGGTAGATGAAAAATTAAGTCATATAAACCTTATTTTTTCTGTACCTTTATCACTGAGCAGTAATCAGTCAGAAAGGAGTTACAGCAGCTCATTTTTTCTGGAAATGTTCTAGAAATTGTTTGGCGTAGAAAAAGAAATGAGAAATTAAAAGCTCTAAAAATTCCACAAAGTAGGCAGGTGCAGAATCAAGTCATGACTGGTCAGAAAAGAGACCTCACAGTTTACCATAATAGCAGAAATACACTTAAAGCCTTAAAAAAATACATCAATGCAACTAGAATAATAATAGTAGCATTGCCTACAGAATACTCACTGAATTTCACAGAATGTCAGAGAAAAGATAAGACACAAGTTCAAATCAGGCCCAAATTTGCCAGGGTAGAAGTCCAAGCTCCCCTTCCCTGGAAGCATCACCCCATAGCATCGCTTGACACAGGCCTGGATGCTCCATTTCCCTGTTTTGAGCAGGTCTGTGTCTGCCACAGGAAATGCAACTGCAAGCTGAAATACTTCAGGAAAGTATTGATGTCTCAGTGTGAGGGTAGGCTGGTGTTCTCACCAAGGCTGGGCCAGAGTTCAAAGTTAATAGGATTTATAATGTCTCTTGAGGGACACAAATTGTGAAAAAGTAGTGCTGAAAAACTGGGTAATGTGGCTGTGGAAAAGCATCCTCAGCAGCTGTACTCCACCAGCTGTACCAGATAACAGCTAAAAGGGAAGTCAAGAGGAGTAAGAAAGAGTGTGGGAATGGGAACACTGAGTAGTGCTGCACATCCTCCTCCTAAACGAGTGTCAGGGAGTGTGCGGCCCTGAGGCCCCAGGAACTCATCAGATGTGACTTTTACTTTTAAGGATGCTTCTTGGGATGCAGGAATATTTGTTCAATTCAATGCCTTCTGCTCATAGCACAGGTATGGAATTTGAATTGCCCACAGTTTTAAAATAAAATGCAATTTATCTTGGTTCCTGGAGAATCAAACTGCTCCGTTTGGCTCCCTTCTACGTAAAATTCACGAGCTTGTTAACCCTTGTGATGCTGGTACATTTTGGCCCCAGCACTAGGGCTTTCGTTGCCTGGGAAGGTAGTACATCACACAGATAATCTCGTTGAGATCGGGAGCAACATCTCACTCACCAACAGCTCATGGCCTGACTCAGTCACTGTTAAACACTTTTGAGTGATAGTGTTAACACTCAGAACAAAAAGCCTGCAGTCCAGGCACAAAATCTCTTTTTACCCACTGAGGTGTACTTAGGTGGTCAGAAAATCAAACTGTGCGTTGTTCACTCAGACCAAACAGAAGAACTGGAGCAACCAGAAAGGACTCACAAAGGTTTTAGGACCCCAAAATGTGACTGAGGGCTGGAGAACTCGTGCAAAACACCTGATAGCTTGTTACCAGGAGAGCCCCGGGAACAAGGGGAATGTTTTCCAAGCTGGCACTGCTACCGTGTCCTGTAAAGGGAAAGAGCTGCACACACAGAGAAGGAGGGAGGAAGCCAGGACTAAACCCCGACATGATTTGCATGGTTCATCTTCTCCCAAAACTCCTGCAAGTGCCATTGAAAGTAGAGGGACAGGAAGGAAATTGGCCTGGTGCATCCACGGGGTGCCTACTCACAAGAGGGGCAAATAAAGTGAGTGCACAAGCCTCGACTTCTTTCTTTTGCTCCTCTTCCTTCCCCTTTTCTTTTTTCCTTTTGTTTTCATTTTCTTCTTTCTCTTTTTCTTCTCCTTTCTCTTTTACTTTCTTTTGGGGTTTTTTTCTCTCCTTCTCCTTCTTCTCCTTCTCCTTCTCCTTCTCCTTCTCCTTCTCCTTCTTCTCCTTCTCCTTCTCCTTCTCCTTCTCCTTCTCCTTCTCCTTCTCCTTCTCCTTCTCCTTCTCCTTCTCCTTCTCCTCCCTTTCCCTTTTTCTTTTTCTTTTTCTTTTTCTTTTTCTTTTTCTTTTTCTTTTTCTTTTTCTTTTTCTTTTTCTTTTTCTTTTTCTTTTTCTTTTTCTTTTTCTTTTTCTTTTTCTTTTTCTTTTTCTTTTTCTTTTTCTTTTTCTTTTTCTTTTTCTTCTTCTTTTCTTCCTTTTTTTCCCCTCCTCCTTTGCTTGCTTTTTTCCCTTTACTTTTCCTCTTTCTTTTCCTTTTTTTCCTTTCTCTTTTTCCTTTTTTTCATCACCTTCTTCTGTTTCCCTTTCCCCTTTCTGTTTCCCCTTCAGTTTCCTTTTCTTTTTTTTCCCCCTCATTTTCTCTTGAATTTCCCTTTCAAACCAGACCAAGCTGGGAGAAGCAGGAAGGCTTGCCTGGCAGGCAGGTTTATGCACGCTTCTGCAGCTCCAGCTCTGGGCTATCAAGTGCCACTTCCAGAGCAGCCTTTTCCCTGGCTTGTGTTCGATTTGCATCTGGATCTTCACATGCAGCCAGAGCTAACCTACACTCTCTGCAGCTGAGGTCGTTGCTTGGTTTTTTTATACCACAGATCAGGGCACCTGATGAGGCCACATTCCTGCTCGCAAGCTTAAGTGTATAATTTCAAAAAAAAAAAAAAAAATTAGCCCACTGCGGAGAGAGAAATCCTCTACAGAGAAATAATAAACTGTGATGAGAGTAACCACTTTAGGAGATGTTAGAATTTGATCCAGGATCTGTGTTTTTGCTTTGAAGCAGTAGTTGTCCTTTAGTTCAGATGGTATTTGTGAATCGCTGCCTCAAAAAAATAAAAAGGGGTCTTTTGGCACATTCTTCAGGCTGATGACAGGCAGAATGAAGTAGATTTTGTCTCAGAAATCTCCAAAAATAATCTTAGGTTTGACATAACACACCATGTCATGAAGTGATATAAGCCACATAAGCACAAAGCAGGCTTTAAATTTAAAGAAAAATAATCCTATTTTCAGATAGGATACTTTCCATCAATTTGGATAACTAATATCTGATGCAGAATATAGTCATGTTAATGTTGAGATCCCTTGAAAGCTGCAGTCCCTGGTGGCTGTGGCAGCCTGCTTTCCACCTATGCTCCCTGAACGTTGCTCAGACCATCCACACACACATGCACAAAAGATTTCTATCTGGAAATAAAGATCTGCACCTTTTTTTTTGTGCTGTCTTTAACCCCTCAGCACCAGCGATCCAGAGTTCCCAGTGCTAAAGAGTGATGCAAAATGCATTAATGCTTAGCACTGGGAAATCCCAACTCCTGGTGCCAAGAGGTTCATAAATATAGTAATGAAACCTCTTGACTCAAAAGTGAGCACTATTTAACAGAACAAGCATGAACAGCCTTTAGGAGATTTTGCAGCTGGATTTGTTCCACTGTGTCAGAGCTGAACCTCCATGATAGTAGTTTTAAAAAACTGTGCATGGTTAAAATAGAGAGTTTAAGGAAGCCAGGCAGCCAAAAATTAAAACTAAATAAATCAGTGGAAAGGAAAAGTAAATATACTGTTGCATCCCTACCAGAAAAAGAGGCATCAAGATTCCCCAGTATGAATCCAGTGGCAGATGTCAAGGTCTTTGGGAAGTGTCCACTAAGCTTTATTTTGCACATGTTCCTGAACAACTAAAAAGAGTACTTTGTGTGATAATTTACTAGCAAATCAGTATCAATAAATCAGCATCATGTAAGCAGTCATGTTTATTATATCCTTGTTGCTTAATATTCATGATAGTAATTTATTTTTATAGTACAGTTTCACTGTTATCTCCTCCTTTGCTGTAACTTTGAGACAAGCAAGCTGCAAAAGTAGAAGGTCAGGTAACCCTTTGAAGACTGTAGAAGTTCATTCACTTGGAATTTGCCTGCTTTGATTTTTTGTTGTTTTTTTTTTTTTAATGTTTTAGTGGCTCCTTAAAATATTCATACTATCACTCCGAACCTAGCATTATTTATTTAATAAATGTCTCTACGAAATGAGAGTTGCAGAGCAGTGTATGGATACCAACTCTACAAATGAAGAATCCAAAATTTCTAGAACTGCTCAATTGAAAATGGTCGTGAAATCTGGTGTTAAGGTCTGTATTTTAGCAGAATACCTTTAAAAAAATTAAAACTTACAGTTATTTAAGGTTTCCTGATGTTTTTCAATGGCAAGACTTGTTAATCAGGATGGCAGTGATAGAAACAGGATGTTTTATCCATGGAACATGCAGAGTACAAACAACTGCAACTTCTACCTGTCACTCCTGCTGAAACACCTCATTACTGACTGAGTGAGGCCTTAGTAACTTAAATCTACTCCTTAATAGTGCATTCAGATTTAACTGAGTATCTCTTTTTTTCTTTTTCACACGTACTTTTAGTAAAAAAATGGATTTCAGTGGTGGCAGTTGAGGTACAAGGACCTCTGTTGTTCCTTTAGTACAGTCATAAAGCACAATTAAGTTTAATGAGAAAGCACAAGTTCAAGGGTAATGTAGATGTCAGGATGTTCTCTATTTTCTACAAATCAGAAATCAACAGAAGTCTTGATTTCCTTCGCATTGTTTTTTAAAAATATTTTTCAGTGCTGCTGATTTGCTTCAATATTTCCTGAGCTTGTGTAGCAGAAGAATCATTCAATATGTAAAACTCTTCTGGTTAAAGACAGCCTGTAATTATGCAATGGCCTCGTTGGTATGTCCCCTTGCCTTTCAGTTAAGGATGAGCTTTTGATGAAGTTCTATTGGTTACTGCACATAATCAATTGTTTCTCATCCAGGAACATATTTTTCATTAGACAGGAGGTGGAGGCCACACAAAAAAATATTGCTGATCAGATGAATGAAGTCTAAACCTACCTCATCACAAAGATAACATCTAAAAATGCTTCAGGTTTATTTATGGCAAACAAAAAATATGACTAGGCTTCAAGAAATGATGAAGATAAGCAGACATAAAAGACATTTTTATTCTAAGTGTAAACTATCATTAAATGTATTTAGATTTATACCCTATAATTATTATGATTGTAGCAATTAATCAATCAACTGATTAACATGTAGGGTCAGCAGGACACAGTGATCTTATCTTGAAGCTTGAATTAATTAATTATTCCTTACTCTACATTATTATTTTCTACTTGTGTATGTTTTCTCAGTGTCCCTATTGAAAAAATATATCCTCTTTTTTTTCCTATGATGTATTGAGTCGAGCACAGGAAGACACTGACGTGCATTTACTAATTTGCCATCAGAATTTCAAATTAATTAAAACATTTTTAAAGCATTGCATAATTTTTAACTACTTGTTACATTCTAATTAGCAAGGTTCAATTAAATTGTTTTCAATGTAGCAACTTAAGAGCTCTCATCTCTTCAAGTGGAGTCAAATTCAGCGGGTGTATATTGTTGCAATGATATAATTCCGTGTTCATTATCCCACAAGCCAGTGAAGTCTCTCTGAGCAGAGTATTTGTTTGCTGTTTGTGGCAGTGGGAGGATTTTCCAGTTCCTCAGGCAATCCTGCTGTCAGGAATTCTTCCTGAAATTTGGCTACGCTTCAATTTGCTTTCTGCAAAATTATTTTATGTCCCTGCCCATGGCAGGGGGTTGCCATCAGATGACCTTTGAGGGCTCTTCCAACCCAAACCCTTTTAGGATTCCATGGAAAGCATCCCTTCCAACAGCCCCTTCCTTGTGCGGAACATTTCCTCTGTCTCTCAGCAGCAGAGTTTGTATCACCCTGAAGCCACTGCTAGAACTCTTGCTGGCTCCAGAGGAGACACCCTATTGCACCATCACTCTGCCCAATTTCCTCCTGGTTATCAGCCCCAAGTTTGTTTGACATTCCTCGTTCTTAAAAGCTTGGGTAAGGGGTTTTAATGATTTTTTTTTTTTCTTTTTCTATCTTACATTTTCTTGCCTTTGACTCTTATTCCACAGTTGCTAGTTTAAAGCAAGCCTAGGGAGCCCTGGTGGTTTTGAAGAAAGATTTAAGTGCTCTGGCAGACAGCACCCAATTCAGTGTCTTGTCCTAAAAAACATTCAAATGCTCTGTGTTTGTAAACCCAAATTTTTGTGCTGTTATCACCTACTAATCTGCATTTTGCTTGCTCTGTGATGAATAAGGATAAAATAGATTTTATAGGCATCTGCCTCTCCACTCGTGCTGCCCTGTGGCCCCGGAATGGCCAGCAAGGTGTGGGCACGGTGTGTCTGGGGCTGTCTTAGCCAAGAAAACCAAGTTTCCATAACCCCCCTGCAGACACACACAGCGCAGTTCTCTTCTCCAGTCTGCTTTTCTCCTCTTTTTTTCAGCCTCTAACACCCTACCACAGTGAGTCCGTGTCCTGATTAGGCTCTACTATTATCTATACAATCAAAAATAAAAGAGATGCTAAAAATCCAGCTGCTGGCTCTCTAACTGAGCTCTCAGGAAAGTTCATATCCCAGCCCCTGGTGGTTTTATTTTTCCAATTTTAGTGTAGGAGATAGCAGTAATAGAAGTAGGTTTGGGGGCCTTAAATAGAAAGGGTAGGAGAAGCAGTTATCATCAAGCTTTAGCTTTGAAATGTAAACTTAGAAAAGACTTCCCTGATGAAGTATACATATGGAACTACAAAATGCCACTTTTTATCCATTTGTTTTCCTGACCATAACCACGTTTTCACACTGTCAGCATTTTCATTAGAAGCTCTTTTTGTCAGAGGTTTATAACGAGAATGTAAAGATTTGCTATGGGCTAAATCTCAATCCAAGAGCAAATGTTTATACCAATTCTGAAAACAATCAGCTTGCCCATTTGTAGTTATGCATGTGTTCATCATCTGTTACTGCTTGTCCAATGCTCTGCAACTTCTGGAAGGAAAAAGAGACATCTGGAGGGAAAAAAAAGCTACCCTGCAGATAGCACACTCTGTGTTCTCCTGAGTTATTGAATAAGGTACTACAGAAATGCAGCTTTTCAGTCAATACAAATATTTTTTTGCTTAAACCTGTCAAATTTACTGCAAAAATATTGTAACGTAGGGCTTAGCCTGGTCTCATTTTGTGCATTACTTACATGGAATTTGCTTTAAAAATTCACTGGAAATTATTCACCTAATGAACTGAGCCACTTTTGTGATGCCAGGCACGACGAATTCTTTGAAAATGTTTTAGCTTATCTTGTGGACCTGAGGGTTAACAGGGTTTTCCTGTCTGTCACTTCCACTGTGTATCAGTCATTAAGTCCCACGATGTTCTAGGGATGAGTTAAATGTAAAAGATAATTTACAGTCTTTATCCTTCTCTGGCTGCGTTGGTTTGAACAAAAAAGGGTACATAGTGTGGATATGTATATAATGACATAAAGAAAAATTTTTACACAAAATAAACAGTTAGGAGCAGTCTAGCAGAATTATTTGTGCCTGTGTTACCTGTGCAGAGCATGAATCAATATAAAGTTTTTCTGGGTAAAATTCAGAAATCATAAAACCATAGAATCACGGAATGGTTTGAGTTGGAAAGAACATTAAAGATCTTGTTCCTACCCCTCTGTTTTGAGCAGGAACAACTTCCACTAGAAGAAATAAAGATAAACCAGGTGCTAATCTGAAAGTTGCCTCAGTTTTAACAGAGACGATGCCTGAGGCTGTAGAGCACTTCAGGAAGCTTTGCAGTATTTGGTATTTACATACAATGCTCAGTGTTACAAGTACTTACTTTATAATAGCATTACAGTGATACTTACAAGTCTCTTTACCCAGTAAGCCTCAGGGAAAAAAAATTGCAGCCCTCATTAGTGTTTCTCCACAAAACACAGTAAAAATTGAGTCACCCCATCCTGGACACAGATACGTCTCCAAACTTAGCACCAACGTGGCTGCATTCACTTCTAAAGTATGATTAAAGCACTTGGAAAAGTGTGTATAGACCATCCTGCAAAGCCATCAGGGAATTTATTTTTTCCTTTGGCAAATAATTCATGAATGATTATAATTCGTTGACAAATCATTGTGCAGACAATGAAAAGAGTTTTTTCAGGATGGGTCGTGAGCAGACATCAGGAATGAATGTTCCCAGAAATACTTCCCCACCCTGTCATGCACAGCCGTTTTTGTTTTTGGGAGATTTTGAAGGAATAAAAAGGCTCACCTGAATATTTGTGAACATGCAGGCCCATCAGTGGATCCACCTGGAAAAGAACAAAAAAATTAAAAGTCAAAAAAATTCTTTCTTTTTTTAGCTTGGTTCACCCAGCTGTGTTTTCAACCAGGAAGCTTTAAGAAGCTAATTAATTATGAGCTAATTAAACTTTGCAAAGTCATTGTGAGACTGTTAGCATCGATATAAATTTTTCAGAGCAAGTAAACTGAGGCACATAAATTATTTTTGTAAATCAGGTACCAAAGCAAGCAGTGACAGCAGCAGCCCTCTCTGACCCATTCCCCCACTCTACAAACATTTTTGTTCTTTCCAAGCTTCACATTTATCTAGTAAGGGTTAAAGGAAGATTTTTAAATCCTATATGAAATCTGTGCAAATATGTGTTCTGCATAAATCTGGGCCACAAAATTAATATACTTGTATACATTTTCCCCATCTGCTATATTGCTGACACATCCAGCTTGTAGCCCAGAATGTTTTAGAGAAGAAAGGGCCATCTCTATGTTTAGTGCAAGAGTTCAAGTGGAGTTAGAGACTTAGTGGTGCACTCAGGCTTCTCCACTAAACATAGAAAGCAGCTTGGGGTACTTGGAAATTTTTCTTCCAAAATGCCAAACTGCTGGTTATTGGTGGGGGAAGGAGAAGTGGTTTTTTTTTGTTTTTTTTTTTTTTCTTTTTGTATGTACATGAGGAATTAAACTGCATATTTAGCAGAGAAAGAAGTTTCCATTTGTACTCTTTCAGTTTTGTCAGCTACCATAATATGTGTGTGTGCCTGTGAATGTGTATACATAACACCTATAAATTTCCCACTTAAAAAAAGGATAAAAAACATTCAGACAAGGGTAAGGTCATCTCAAACCTCCAAATATTGTAGGAGTCATTTTAGGGACAGTGACCTGGGAGAGGCAGCTTTTTTCTGGTTTGTGACCGCAGACTCCCTCACCCCGGCTGGGGTGTATTTTCCTGCCTCAGGAGGTAAAGGAGGTGTCCCCTTGAAGACTTTATACCGCAGGAATAGTGCAGGAATGCTTTGTCCAGAGGCTCAGAGGCTGCACTGAGACCTCCATCGCGTGTTAGGAGGAGGTGCAGCCTGTCCAGGGTGAGCCCCTGCCCCGCGCTCCCCTGGTGCCCCAGACTGCCTCTGCTCCAGATGCAATCAAAGTGTGTTTTCCAGAAGGTTGGTTATATATCCTTGGGAGGGAGCTTGGCCATTTCTTTACTCTTTAATTCACTCACCATACCAGATTTTGAATTTGTGCGTTATTTTGCCTTAGATGCCCAGTACACTCTGCAATTTTGAATTTCCTAGGATTTTCTGTTCCCAGTTAAAAAGATGGCTGTATATTCACTCTTTTTTTTTTTTTTTTTTTTTT
>VYXC01009179.1:1181979-1183520 GCA_013397175.1 Platysteira castanea | reverse complement strand
AAAAAAGCACCTTTCAAAGGGAAACCCCCCCCCAGTTTCCAGGGAAAAACGATGCTTAAGAGTCCCTCCTTAAGGCACAGAGGAGAAAAACAGGTTGGAGGGAAGCAGCCACCTGGCCGAGAGCACTGGAGCACCTCGGCCCCATCCCGGCGGGACGCGGCGGAGGCTTCCATCGCTTCACACCCGCGCCGGGGCTGCCTCTCGCCCGCTCGGCTCCTCGCGCTGAAAGCGTGGCAGCCCTGCCTGTTGTTTTGATAGGTGCGAATGGAGCGGCTGCCCCTCCGAGCTATCTCTGCCGCTTCCAAATCTGTACCGCCGGGGAAACAGGTTGCGCAGCGTGGCCTGCTGATCCGCGCCTGCCTGGCCAGTAGCGTGGACAGAAGGAGCACTGCTGTCGCCGTCTTCCCGAAGTTTCGAGCCGAGGCAGAGGGTGATAAACGCGGTGGGTTGCTTTCAGTGTATCAGTCAAACCGCCAGTTTGGGAGACCTTTCCCGTTAGGAGCCTTTGGATTTTAATTTCACATGTGCCAATCAGGTTGTCAAAGCGCTTGGGTAGAGCCCACCACCATTTTGTCAACTGGAAGCGCGGCGCGAGTTTGGGGAGCGCTGAAATAGCTGAGAGCCTGCTCCAGCTGGCCATTCCTTCATGGAGAACATTGCTCTTCCCTGCTTTAACCCGTGCCTGTGCCTAGGTATCTTCATCGGTGTCAAACAGATTTGTAGGACTGGTGATTAGTTGCCCAAAGAGCATAATATATGCATTATTAATTATAGAAGGTAAGTTTGGCTAATTGTCATTTCTATACAGTAGCACTGCACGACGATACATTTTAGCAATCTATAAATAATTGATAATTTTTTTTCTTTCATCTTCCTCCCTAGTTTGCATAAAACTAATGACTTGGTAAATGTTACTCACTTCAAAATATTCCACTGCTCCTATGAAAATTAAACCAACACTGTAACCGCAGCAAATAAGGAGATTTTTCATCTTACTGTAGGTTAAAAAAAAAAAAAAAAAAAAAGAGGAAATATAGTCCCTCCTCATATCAAAAATCTGACTATGTGAGAGAGCCAGGTGAAAATCAGGCATAATATTAAAAAAAAAAAAAAAAGTGAGTAATATGGAGACTACTAAAATAAATAAATTTGACTTTTAAAGGATCAAAAAAAAATTCAGGAAAGTTGTGATTTTACTTTATTCTCTAAGTCTTTCGAACGGTCAGAAGCGGTATTTTTTAAGCTTTAAACAGGATAAGACTATGACACAGACACAAAAAGATAGATCAAGGAAGGCTTCAGTGTGAAGTGGTAGTATTTTCAATACTTATCAAATAACTGCATGCATAATCCCATAAATCAGGTTAGCTGAAGACTCCAAATTCTTCTTAAATGAGGTGTTTGGGTATAGTTTCTGGCTGCTTTGTTAATATGATTACAGTACCTTGCTGGTTCCTTGAAATGAAGGATTTGCCACAGCAAAAGTACAGGCTTTTTCTGAGTTCTCTGTTATTTCTACAAATCCACAATCTGTCAGTCTA
>VYXC01009179.1:1141979-1179479 GCA_013397175.1 Platysteira castanea | reverse complement strand
GCGTTCTCTTCGCTCGCATTTTCAGGACAGACGCATTCATCCAGTTGCTAGGAAAACCAAATAATGAAAACATAGCTGGGATTTAGCAAGTTCCACTGGGAATTACCTATGATAGAGGGCAGGGCTGCACTTCCTCAGAACATGCTCCTGCTGTAAAAATTCACAAACCTGGCATTCATACAGGCATCTGTCGCTTGCTCTAATGCCAGTTCATAGTATACATACAAACATCTGCTTCCATGCACAAAGGGATACAGAACGCTTGACAGGTCTGTGTTAGCAGGGTTCGCAATGCCAGTTCTTTATGCAAAAACCCTAATGCTTCCCGTCAAGCCATTAGAAGTGATACAATCAGCCCAGGCCCCATTAAGCCATCAGTGTCCACCTGTGATAAAGATGGCCATTTGTTTTCTTAAAGCCCACTTAATGTCTGCTTAACTCAATTTGTCAGGAAATGTAGAACAATTTCCTCACAGCCTGAAATTTGGTAGTGGTTCAAAGTCAAAAGGCCAGGTCTAGTCTTATTCAAATGATATAATGAACAGTCTTCAAATCTAAATCTCCCTTGGGGAGATGCTGTTTACTTTTTTTTTCTAATGTTAGAAGAAAAAAAAAGGAAAAGTGAAATGTATGCTTTTCTTTGATTACTAAAAATATTGAATCCTTTTAACCCCTTCACATAGGTCAGCTGAGAAATGAACTTCCTTGCTTTCTTCTTTTGCTGGAGGTTAATATACTAAAGGTTAGGCAGAGCAGAGCAAAAATACCAGAATGAATATCCAAAAATTATTTCCAGCATATTTTAAAAGTCTCTTTTTAAGCATAGAAATTTACAGTTTAAACACCTAAAAGATGTCTCCAGTTTTTCCTTTTCCTGGGATCTCTCCTGGCATATGGACAAGGGGCCCAATCCCTTCTCTCGATGGCAATGCCAACGGTGCAAGGAGGAAAGTCAGAGTGCATCTGACATCTTTGGTGGGAATTTTGCCTGGGGAAAACAGACAACAGCTGAATAAATGTGATACAGCCCCGACTTTGTGATTGTTCTGGGACAGCTCCTATTCAACATCCTAATTTTCATGTAAGGTGAAATCTGAGAAATGCTTCGCCACCTCAGCCCTGTGTATCCTTCCACTCTGCTGCAGGTTTGTTCTTTCCCAAATCGCTGTCCATCCTCAGGTCCTCATGGCATGAAAGTGTGGAGGTCATGGGTGAGGACCAGAGAGATGCCAATGGGAGCCCAGCTTCAGTGGGGGCAAGGGGAGGCTGAGAAGGAGAGGAGCACAGGGATTTCAGGAACTGGCAGTGATGTCCTGTCATGTTTCCACGGCTTCCCCCAACAAAATAAGTAGTGATGGTCCACTGCTGTTGTAGGGCAGAGCACCACTGTGAAGTCACCTCTTTGGCCAAAAAAAAAAGAGGGAGGAAAATACCTATATATAGAATAAACAAGATTCTTGATTTTAAAGACATGTATAATCACACAGCGATAGGTTCAAGAAATTCAATTAAATTAGAAATTTAATGGATGGAGACTCTTTCTGTCTTTAAAGATTTTTTTTTTTGGAAGTGTGAGCAACTATTTGTGTTTGGAAAGGAGCGCAGGTCAAGCAGCACAGCACAGCCTCTCTGCTGGCTTTAACTGCTGTTGGGGAGGTGCATTACGGCCTCGAGTTGTGCATTTGCAGAGAAAATATCACCCCGTCCAGATGCTCAAGTCTGCTCTTTCTGCGAGAAAACCCCGCACGAGGCTCTCGCAGTGGATGAAAAACCAGGAAAAGAGCTCGGCACATTTTTCCTTTTCGTGGTAGAAGTTAGAGGTGAAACACAGTCATTTCAGCCTGGATCAGGCTACCCTTCAGCAAAGTCCTAAGTCTAATTAACCCCCAAAATCGACTGACAAGGTTCATTCCTCTCCGCTGCTGCCTAACTGGTTGTATGTACGCTGGGCATGCAGTACCTAAGTCAGATGCTGCTTTGTTATAATTAGGGCAGCAAATTTTGTTTTCTGTTTGGTACTTGCTGTTACATATTGCATGTAATGTATGGCACTGTTAAGGGAAAAAAATTGGAGTCAAAGTGCCTGGAAAGTTAGGTCTGCTCTGTAGCACTGTGAGATTGTTGACATCTGCCGAGGTTGGAGAGCTCAGTAAGCAGGAAATGGGGTGTCACTCTGAGTGGTAGTTTACCATTATCCTGGCATCCTAATGAAGTGTCTGCAGTGCACAGAGCTTCTGGATGGCATCTTAACGCACGGCTAAGCAAAAGCACTTCTCTCCTTGTCACTGTCATCCATCTGCCTGCACCCTACTGTAGCCAATGGGATGGAACCATGCTACAATGTGCTATAAGCCATTTAGAGTTGCACATTGCATAATCAGTCCCATCAAATATGTAAAAAATGACTATTATTGGTTATTTCCCTCAAACTCTGGCACCTGGAGTTTGATACATTAAAGTTTAACTTTTCTAAGTGCTGTTTTTTCCCATTAATTCCACATATATTTTTGTTAAATGGGAGTGAGTTGCGAACTCATTGTCTTGGGTCTTGCTGCTGGATCACAAAAGTTGTATGAATATTCATTGCAAATTCTACTTTCTATCACATAGGATGAATTTATCAATTGCCCAGATAGTGTGGTTTCATACAATTCTCATTTTCTTTTGCAACAACTAATTGTGAGGCATGAATAAAAAGTAAATCAATTCGGATCACAAATTGCTTATTTTCTTTATAGCTAATATTAGTTAGTTTCAACACTTCTTATAGATTTTTTTTAAAACCAAGAAAATATTTTACAATGTATCTACAATAGAGGATTGCCACAGTGTACTGCAAGTGATTAAAATTGGGACTTTTATGTTACATGCAGTAACATTAAAATATCCTGACATTAAAAGTGGTATGAATAAGTGATTTATATATTAATACATTAAAACCTGTGTATCTTAGCCAGCATGACTTCCAGAATATGAAGACTCACCAAATGAAAGCAGAGTTTTGGGCAGTTGATATGTCTGAGGAAAAAACAAAATTAAGCGAACAGAGTACTCTCTTTTAAGCAAGTTTTCATTCCCTGATAACACCAAAGCTATCAAGGACTGGGGTTAAGCATTGTGTGACAGAGCAAGCTTCTAAAATGGGCAAGAGCAAGATGAATTGGCTAAGTCGGGTGTTTATTTATACAAACAAGAGGGCAGAACATAATTTAGTTGCATCAGGAATTTTTCACAGACATTAAAACTATAGCAAACATAACAGCGGGGATGCTTGCACAGCAGCACAGTGGGAAGCTCACAGAGCGTCTGCCCACACTCCGGCTGGCTGTAGCCAGCGCCATAAGTCTCACAATTTCATTAGCACTCGAAAATCCACCTCAACCACCCCATTCTGATTAAAAAAAAAATATATATAAAAGGAATGAAACAAACAAACCCCCCCAAAAAAGAAAAAAAAGCCCCAGACAAGACCCGTCTTTCTCTCGGCAGCCGAATCAGTTGCGAATTGTTGGAAAAACTCTTGGCAGGCAGATTTTGCTGTAGCAACAGTGTGTGACGTTTTAACCACAGCAGAAATCTTATCCAAAAATACAGAACAAGGTGAGAAGAGCCTGTAAGAAAATCAGGGAAAACCATGCCTAAAAAACCAACAATAACAAAAGGTGGCAGATCAATAGTTTGATATTTTATGCAGGATCATAAATCACTGGGGTTTTTTCAGCAGTTCAGCCGTGAGGCTTGAAAGCATAAAAAGAAACCATGGCTTGTGATAAAATTAGGCATTAATGTGAGGCATAAATGCCATTTAACATTGAACATGCACAAGCCACAGAAATGCCTGGAAAAAGGGAAATGGGCGCTATAGTAAAACTATACAAAGTAAATCGGACATGAATAATGCAGCAGGTCTGAGGAGGGTCACGGGTCAGACCCCAGTACCTTACAAAATAATGAATGCATGTCAGGTTAGGGACATCCATCCCTTCCTAGCCAACGTGAGTTATTGGAGATAAACCCCGGGCTTCCTGTTCTGAAACAAAGTGGCTTGTTGTAAACATCTATGTCCATTTAAAATTAATGATTAAAAGAAAGATTCGGTGGGATTCGCTTAAGTATTCTTTATGGACACGAGTGCTAAAGGTTACTTTCTTCATTCATTTTTACCCAGCCACTGTTAATGTTAGAGACACGTCATGTTTTCTTCTGTGCTCAAATGTTTATCCAAAGCTCAATTACAAAAGGGCTTATATAATAGTAAGAGGGGTTTTTTTTAATGCATTCTTCATTTAGATATAAACAAGAGAGCATCTCCACAGTTTTGCTCTGTTAAAGGGAGCCAACCCTATTTTTAAAGACAGTAACCCAAATTCTAAATATATTTTCTATGATTCTTTTACATGGCAAAACCATCTGTGATTCACTTCAGAGTATCCTGATCTGCTGAAATTAGTCTCTACGTCTCCCAAAATTTCCCCCCAAAAATGCAAAAGGGATTAAGGCTCCTCTCATTCTCTATTTGATATATGTGATCATGATAACTTTCCCTTCCAAAAAGGGAGTCTAACTTTCCAAAAGGATTTTTTCCCTCATATTTTCACCAATTTTTACAATAAAAAGAATATAATTAAAAACAATATTGTTCCTTTTCATCGCAACTTCTCTGCTTCCTTTTTAGACTTAGCTGGAGAATTTAACAGCTGTTCAGAGTGTTTTCCTTCCTTTTCACCCTGCACTGCTGGGCTTCATGATACAGCACAGGGAAGGGGAATAACTTTTCCCCACCTATTTGTAAAAACCCATGTTTAAGGATTTTCTCCCTCCACTTATGCATGGTAAAGAGAAAAACCTAAAAAAAAAAAATTAATTAAAAAATCTTTCTATTCAGTCATCTGAAAGAGAAAAATTTCTAGGAATGTGGAACTGAAGGCTTTACAGAAATAAAGCGAATACATAGGTATTGCAAATGAAACATAAGATCTTGCATCTGATCTGTTAAATATTCCATCAACAAGGTCAAGAGTAAAGACAAGCCCAGCCACAAAAACTGAAGCGAGAGTAAGCTTTAATAAAAAAAATGAACAGTTTATCCTCTTCAGCTTCTCAAGTGGAAAAACAAATTCTTTTATACTAGAGAAAAATCAAGCGTGTATAGAGCATTTTAAAAAAAACACCAATATCAACCATTTTAATGAAAGAGTACCCAATATTTTCGTGGAACTATAAAAGGGAGCAAGACTAAGTGTTATGGCAAAAAGCCTGGGCTCAGCAGCTTTGTGTGGGAAATGGTGAAATGTGACTGTGATTTATAATGAGAAAAGGTATCTACAACATACAATTTTCTACCTAGCTGCAAATAATAATTCATAGTGATGTCCCTTCCAGATAAAATACCTTTGCAGTGTAGGACTCATGTGGTAAAATGATCATGATAAATGTCAGACCAGTGCAGGTAACGGCTTTACAAACCATTAAGATTAGCTGGCTCTTTTTTTTTGATGATAACAGTAACCATGCTGTGACTCTATGTGGTAATAATATCTCAGTACTGATAAATGCCAGAGCCAGGCAGAGGTGTTTATCATTCCCAGTTCAGAAATGCTGACTAAAGTTACCACATGTTGCCTGGTTTTTTCTTCTTTTACAATAGACTAACAATTAACAAATAGACTGATGCACAACATAATTTTATGCAAAATTTCTACGATTTTTGTGTTTTATTGCCTACCTAAATATCCCCTGTGTTCCAGTACTGATGATTTTGATACAGTAAGCCCTAAAACAAGGCTTTCTACCCTTGCCATCCTCTCAATAAATAACTTTTTTATAAATTAATATTATGAGGCGTTATTTTATTTCTTTTACAAATACACCTCACAAAGAATTGCAGCCTCTGTAAGCAGCAGAGGGTGTAGGGATGTGGTTCCCTGCCTGGTCTCTGTGTTAATCAACATGGAGCAGAGACACTTCCATCAAGAGGACACGATAAAGTTTTACTGTACAACACTTCCTTGTAAATACTCTGCAACAGACAAAGAGTGAGCCCTTCCTTCCATTGAGCTGGTCCCTGCCTCAGTGTCTCAGTTCCACTCAAGCCCATTGAATTCTCATGAAAAAAAAAAAACAACCCAAACCAGAATTAAAAATTAAACTACTTGAGAATCTTTGTGAAGTTGCAGTAGAGGCAAGGCAGCCCCAATATAAATATAACTAATCTCGTGAGATCTAGCACGTCTTTTCATGTCACAGCATGTCCAGAGAAGGGCAGTGGAGCTGGGGAAGGGTCTGGGGCTCAGGTCTGATGAGGAGCAGCTGAGGAAGCTGGACGTGTTTAGCCTGGAGAGAAGGACACTCAGGAGGGTCCTCAGTCCCTCCCTGCAACGAGCTGACAGGAGGTTGTAGCAAGGTGGAGTCGGTCTCTTCTCCCAGGTAACAAGTCACAGATTGAAAGGAAATGGCCTCAAGTAGTGCCAGCAGAGGTTTAAGTTGAGTATTAGGAAAAAGTTCTTCATTAAAGGGATTGCTAAGCATTGGAACAGGCCTGCCCAGAGCAGTGGTTGAGTCACCGTCCCTGGAGGGATTTAAAAGCCATGTGGATGTGGCACTTGAGGACATGGTTTAGTCCTGGACTTGTCAGTGCTGTATTAAAGGCTGGACTGGATGGTCTTGGAGCACTTTTCTAAACTAAATGATTCTGTAATTTTATTTACACACACCAAGCAGCACAAATAAAAAGCCCAGAGAATTTTGCACCCCCTTCCTATAATAAATTAACTTCTGCAAATTTCATAATATTTTCATTTGTAGCTTCAGACCTATTTCCACTGGACAGTTCACCCAAAGGACAAAAATGAACAGTAGTACTGGCTTGTGGCAGAAAACATCAAGGGATGACTGTACTGCAAGACTGGGGGAGGTTGTGCTCTTCAGAAGTTAAGGGTTTTTGTAGGTCAAACCAGAACAAGAGAGAAATATACAGAAAGTGTGCTCTTTGTTTGTGTTTAATCTCATTATCACTATTGTCAATTGCTCGACTTCCTATAGAATAAATCCATAAGAAAGTTTGGAGGTTTTTACTGGAAACTAATACCTGCACTGCCCCCTTTGAGCTCTTTGTCTTCCATGTCTATATGACTGTTGAAATTAAAAACAATTTCAATATAAACATCTATATCTGTAGGTATGAAGTATTAAACTCATGAGGAATTAGCAATACGTGCTCAGGAAGAATATTATCCTAGTAATTTTAATTTTTAAATTAAGCTTGATTACAGGAAAATTCCAGCTTGAAATTTCTTTTTGGTGGAACCTTTAAATCAGGGCACTAATCACCACGTATGCTTATGCAGCACCTACTGCAACTGGGATTTAATCCTGATTGAGATCTCTGAGTGCGAGGGTAATATGAATATTAAAGAGGAACATATACGAAGAATGATAGGTGATAATTAAATCATAGATGATAAGATCAGAAAAGTGTTCTCAGGTTATCTAGGGCATGTAACATGCAAGATGTTTTCCCTACGTCAGACCTACTGGTACCTTATCTAATCTGTTCCTAAATGAAAGCACAGTTGTACATGACTTTGCTTTAGTTTCAACATCTTAGACAAATCCATGAAAATATCAGCCAAACCTTTCCCACAAAACTATGAATCATGGTAAAACAGGAAGGGGTACCTTAACAGAAAGGATAGAAATGTTCTTATCACCTCAAAGGAGAGATTAAAGCCCTTACTGCTGCATTCTTTTTTACCAATTCTTTACTACTACTTGTAAGTTTGATACACAATTTTTTTTTTCCTGCAGAAATTCCAGTTGTGAGATGTTGTAGGTATGAGAAAATTGTTACAGTGGAATAGATTCTCAAAATAACTGTTCACCAGGAAGGACTACTAAAAACAGTAGCAAATCTTTTCATATTTCCAAACATGATGGGATGTTAAGGACAGTGATTCATGAATATACTAGATTTAATTATAATGAGAAAAAAAAGACAACAAGGATTACCTGGGAAGTGCCTCCATTACAGAAGCTGCACCACTGGCAAAACATAAGTCCAAAAGAGGATTCCATTTAAGATGTGAGTCTCTTACTTCTTGGAGGTATTTTATCTAAGGAAGATGATCAAGCAGCCTAATAAAATAAAAGTTAAAAAATATTTTTCTGTGAACCAGAAAGTGCTTTCTTAAGATTAACAGAGAATTTTTAGTCTTTGTAAACTACTCTTGTTCTCTGTTGAGGTGAAAGAAGGTATGAAATATTCTGGTTTTCACCACATATCCATGATGACTTTTCTTGTAAGGTACCAGCTACAGCACTGTGCAAAGAAATGTCCTAATTTGGCACTCATTTTATTTTCTCTTTATTTTTTCCCCTTAGAAATCCAGGACAACGCCACTCGCATCAAATCCATAAGGAGCCTGGTAAAGAAGCTCCCTAGACCCAACTACGACACAATGAAAATCCTTTTTGAACATCTACAGAAGTAAGTAGGACTGTGGTACTGACAGATCAATAATTTTAAAAGGAATCAGTATGTTGTGTCCTAACCCTGTTGGAAGTGTCATCGAAAATACCAGAGACAATTACATTCTTTGGCAAAACTAAACATGATTTATGGCATCTATGTATATCCTATTCCTGCACAAGAAATCAGGATGTCTAAGCAAAATCCCAAATTTTCCCTCTAGCAGAAAGCAGGACAATTCAATGCAGTCAAAAACATCGGGATTAACATGTTACAGGTGCACTGAATTGGGCAAATGCAACATGTTCCAGATTGCATTCACCCAGTTAGATGGAATCCCTCCAGGAATGGCCTTCTGGATGATCCTGTTTTCAACACTGAGATCCCTGTTGTTCAATCACCTGTACTGATCTCGTGCTATGTCGAGGTCAGAAATAACCTCACTCAAAAAAACACAGCATGGGCTCTTGTCCTTCACAAGGGGCTTGTGACAACACAGAACATCTAAGAAATGCTGAGGAGATATTTGGAAGTGCATCTTTGCTTTCCTAATGTTGCTGAGATACCACAGAGGCAGAAAAACAACTCCGTGAGGTTCCCCCTTACTGTTCCCCTGAGGCTTCCACACACACTGAGCTGCATTTGCAAGAGATGCCAACCCAAAAAATCAACCCAGGGTGTCACGTTCACCTCAGGTTTTCTTCTTGTGCTTCACGGCATTAACAGTGAAAGCACAGACAGCTCACATGGCTCACTCTGACACCCACTGCAGCTGTTTGACCTGCAGGGTGACCAGGAGACCTCAGGATAGGGATATGTGAAGGGCAGGGTCCTGCAACCCTGTTCCTCCTTGCTGTTGGCACCACCCATGCCATTTTCTACAGTCACTTTTCAGCCAAACTACCCCTAAAACTGAAGGGACATCAGGATCTGGGCCCCATCAAGGCACAGAGGAGTATTTCATTCCAGGAATGATGTACTGACCCCAGTGAGGGAGTGATAAAGGCTCCAAATCAAAGACCATTCTGAGCTTATAATGAATGATGCCTTTATAGAGATCATTTCTTGGCATGTGCATGTCAGAGATGTAGATCCTTTATCTTGTTTTGCAGCTTCCAGCTGAAATGGCAAAATGAAGTCCATACAGTTGTGGAAATGTCCCCATCTCATTAAGCATGGAAGGATGTTAAGCAGTCCATAAAATGACTGAGTTTGGCCTTGCAGAAAAACAGTTTTCTGTGTGTTCATTTGATGTACTGTGTGCACACATTCTCTCCTTCAGCAGGTTATCTACAAAAGGATGATAATTTATTACTGTCAATGGAAGAATAATAAGGGAAATTATTTCCTGGGAAGAACCTGAGTGCAAGAAGTGGGTACACGCTGTCAGCACAGATATGCCATATACAAAATTTACTGCTCTCTGTGTGGCATTGATCTTAACCTGAAAAAGTTTTGTTGCCATGTCTTAGGGGAGAGATATCAGGTATACACAATAAGTCTTTGATCTCATAGTTAAATCACTTGATTGAGACTCAGGAGACGTGGGTTCAGTTCTTGGCTTTGACCGGATGTTCTGGGTGACCTTGGGTAAATCATTTAATCTCCCTGTGCCTTGGTTCCTTGTTTACAAAATGATGATAATACTTCCTTTGTCTGCCTTGGCTTTTTAGAGCATAATCTATTTGGGACAGCAATTGTTTCCTGCTGTGGATGTGTAGAATAACTGGCAAAACTGGACCGACACTGGTGGTTTTTTTGGAGAAAAGAAAATAAAAGGAAAAATAAAACCACTAAAATATGGGAAATAAAATACCAGTAGCTCATAATGCAGAGGTACACCGAGGCGGCACAGGGGCCCAGAGTGATGGAAGGCAGGAAGATGTGACCGTGGAGCCATTTGGGGCTTTAAGCATTAGGGAAGTAATTGTCTGAGTCTCTCTGAAGAAGGTCAGTCATCTTCTCTGCCTCAAACACATCCTCAGGAAAAGACAGGGCTATTCCATAAGCTTTGCTCCATTGATAGGGAAGCAACAGTAGAATAGATATTGAAAGCACAAAAAATCCTCCAAACAGATAAAACGTGTGTTCTCTTGAATTTGATGATGTTAAAGGCAGGGGTCACCCTGAATGACCTGATGGCTCCATAAATAAGAGTGAAGTTGTGCACTAACATTTTTTGTAATGATGTGATGCTTATATCACGCAGATATAGACAATGTGCATTTGTTTGAATCAGTCTAGGGAACACGACTAGTTTGCAGAGGTTACAAAATGTAGAATTATATTAATTTTGAGGACCCTCTTCAGAAGAGGGGTGCCAATGCCCCTCAGCACAGACTTGCATCACTTTCTTTGATCACGGGCCTTTCTCAGGACGAACCACAGGAGTTTCAAAAGTTTCTGATTAGTTGGAAAAATAACTAAATGGGCTTTATTTGAGGCATATTACTTCGACTTCTATATTTGCTGATAGAGATGGCTGCTCTTGCCCAGTGTTGAACAGATTTTAAGGGGGTTCTGATGGGGAGAAGATGAAGGATTGCAGCTATGCTGTTTCCATGGCATTCCCCTCTTTCTCCTAACCTTTTCCTACTTCTTTCTTTCCTGTCAGACGGACAGAACAGGGCTATGCAGACCTGGACCATGGGGCTGTTTAAGCCTGTGACTTCTATACAGCACGTGAGAGCATCTGTCTCACTGACACTCAGCACGAGAATCCAACCTTTGCCTCATCCTAAGCCATTCTGCAGCAATCCAGTCTGCAGGAGCAGGTCCAGATCATGCAGAAATAACAATGAGAAATGCACTTCAGAAGAGTCCTCCTTAGAAACTCAGACAAAGCAGGTGATGAGAGAGTCTGTGAGAAAGGCCTGGCAGCAGGGATTAACACCCGTGCCATATATCTCTCTTAAACCAAGCTCTCTGAAGCTGAGAGAAGTCATAGTGCAGTGTATGAAGCCCACAGGAGGTGGATTAAAAGCAAAGCTTGGGGCTGCAGTACCTGTTCTTTTAAGTTTTGTTTGTTTGATAGGAAAAACCACAACCTACCGATGTCCCTGTTCATCTTTCCATGAAATCTCTTCTACTTAAAAGCAGAACAGACATATCACATAGCTCTTGTCAGTCTAATTCCATAAGGAATTGTTCTATTAGGACTCATGCTGGAAATAATTGAGTACAACTACTATTAGGCTACTCTTGCTTCTTCCCAAAGATGAGCAAACCAAATAAATAGACTTTACAAAGGAAAGAAACAAAACCCAACCTAAGGAGGGATTTTCCCAAATAAAGGTCTACAGAAAACAGCCTGTTCTACTTGAACATGTTTAGACAATATTTGCTTGCTCTGTACAGCCCATATATTGCTGTCCCATACACCAGTTCCACAGATCTCCTCTCTTTCCTGTTCCTTACTCACCTGTGACTTTTACTTCCAAACAAAGTGAGCTAATCACAGGTACTAGATAAAATTGATGCACCTTTCTGGTCCCATTTTTCAGATGCACACAGGACATCAAATGATGCAGAAACCTTGTCTTGACTCGCTGCACAAACATGAACTGAGCACAACCCATCCCTATCTGAGAAACCATTATTGGTACCCAGTAATTTACTCAAAGAATTGTAATACAAGTGAGGCAGAGGGAGAATTTCACAACACCTTGACGTCACTGTTGCACACCCACTGGGAAACTGAGGCACGAGAAGTTTAAATGACAATGTCTCAGCATAAGCCAGCAATACAATCTAAAAACCTGGAGGGGATTTTTTATTTGCACAGAAGCTTCTCCAATGACCGCAAAACTTCTCTTTTCTCCCTTATGCAAAATGCAGCAGGGAAGAGGAGCACCCTGGCTGGGTCCTCAGCGCTGCGCTGCGAGCTGGCAAGGGCGGACGCCGCTCTGCTCCAGGAGCCGTGTGCCTGCATCGAACAGCACTGTGCCTGAGCTAATAAGCTGTGCTTATTAATGTTAAATTAATGAATCTCAGCCTGCTCTGCTTATTAGGTTGAGCTCCGTGCCACCACAAGGCAGCTCTGCGACTCCCAGACCTGAGCTGTGTCGCAGCTGACCAGGCTGGAGCACAGGGCAGCCAAGCTCCAGTCTGGCTGGACCCACCCGTGTGGCCACCCCTGCAAGGGGATGTGTCAGAGACAAAACCCCTCTCCTTGCTCCTGATTTCCCTGCACAAAGGCCAGATAATGTGTGTTATTTACAGAACTGTGAAAGGGATGTTGAAATAATTAAACGGGAAGGCAGGGGCCAGCCCGACGCTCCCATCCCTCTCCCTTACGTGGAAAGCGCAGAACCCAGATGCCCAACTGTGGAAGATATTCTTCCAGCAGCAGCATCTGCCTCCTTGGCAGGCACTTCAGGCAAGTTGTCTGGGGAGCTCTGCAGTTGCCTCTTGGTTTATCACGTGGATCTGTTAATGTGCCCTATCTGGCTGCCTTGTCCGGGCAGGAGCTGATTCCTTTTAATTCACCTTTGAATCCAAGAAACTCCATTTATTTTGCTCCATTTTTCCCATACTCTACATAGCATGGCAAGGAATTTTCAGATGCCATCCAGGCTTCCTGTCCCTTTCATGGGGAGAATGATGATTTTCTTCCTGATTGTCTTTCCCCTCTGCCCAAATTCTTCATTTTTACTACTAATTGTTTGCATTGATTTCACTGGAAATATGCTCATCATCAAGAGTAGAACTATTAATCTAAGACAAACCCACTGATATTAATATATTATCTAACAAAAGTCGTTGGTATTCATCTTCAATGTTTTGACAAAAAACCAAGCTTCCCTGTTGTTCATAGGTCTGTGAACAGGAAAAAACATCCAACCTTGACAAACGGGGGTGGAGGAACAGTTCCCCCACCTCAAACCTCACAACCCGTGGCAGCTACATTCTGAAAAGGAAAAGTTTTTGCTAACTATATACAACTAAAAAGATTTGTTTCTACCTATTAAAATCTAAGGAAAAAAAAGAAAACAAGCAAAGCCATGCATAGCCAGCAGCCCACAGAAGCCCGCACACCAGGACACAATGACAATGTGATGACAGGTCCAGCGGCTGTACCCAGAATTCTGAGAGAACACCAGAAAATGAAGTTAAAGTACAGCATGTAGTAACGCTAAGCAGTGGATGTCTGCAAACTTTTTTTTTTTTTCCTCCAGAGTTGGTGGAGGAAAGATGTAGCAAACATATGTGATTTCCACTTGCTAAACTACATGTCATATCAGCAGTTTTCGGGCAGGCTCATGTATTAAATGTAGATTCAGGAGAACCCTTTTCTCTCACAGCGGAAGAACAGATTACACTAGAAACTGTGCAAGTTTTCTATTAAGAAAAGAATAATAATATTAGTAATAAAGGTAAAAGTTACTGAAAGCTAAAAACAATCCCTAGAATGGAAGAACTATACAAAAAAGTTCCATTTGGGAAATAGAATCTTAACTCAGTGAACCTGTGGAAGACCTACAACCCAAAATATGGAACAGGCATTTAAATTTTCCCTCAGAAAAAATGCCCAAATTCAGGAAGGTGCAGCAGCCCTTAAATGAAGGCACGAGAAAGACTATTTGTGGAAATTATTTCCTGAATCAAGACCTTTCTTTATAATCAGGCAACTCATGGGCAGTTCATGGTTTTCAGCCACAGGCCAGCAGCAGGGAGAAAAGTTTAGCTGTGCTCCTACAAGCATCGGGAGCAGCTACTGGAAATGTGAGGAGGAGAAACATCCTCTTGCACCACAGGAGTAGGGAGGTGGACTGACCAGTTACACAAAAGACTCAGGTATACCTGAGTGGCATTTTAAGATTTATAAGAAATGATTTAATCATCTTTTAACTGGAGAAGGGCAAACATATACTGAAATGTGCTTTTGCGCACGTGCTTTACTCGGTTTCAGCTGTGGAAGAGTTTTACAAAGGAGCTGGAGCAATGCCAACACTCATCCCATTTACCACAGCTTCCCGGGGCTCATTCTGGGGGAAGGAGAAGAATTAAACCCTTTTTCTCTCTGTGAAGGACATAACAGTCTACTAAACTCACCCTTTGGAAATGAGTGGACACAAGAAAATAAGCACCAGGCAGGAGTGTGCACAGGACAGGAGTAATAGTAAATTTGGGGTTAAAGGCAAAAAAAAATCCAGTCTCTTAGAAGCATCTTTGTTCATTTTGATTTTGTAGTTTTTGGAGTTGGGGTGACCTGCTACCGAGGTTTTTGTAGTCATGCCAAATGCTGCTTTTTGAGGAATAAGAAAGTTTACAAGGTTTAGTTCTTCCCCAAAGAATACCTTGCAGCTTAGTGCTTTTAATGAGAAGAACGATGAGTAATTAAAGCCACATTTTCACCCCTTGCTTCCATCTACTTCCTATTTCCACAACTGTATTTAAAAATATAAACCCTGATTTTCATAACAGTCAGGCAAATAATTGCACTCGGTACTCTTCAATGCTACCAAGTACTGAACTGGTGTATCAGCAAATAACAGAATGATAAAAATAATTAACATAGTTTTAATTTAAATATTTATGACACAGTTGACTCTGTGGCTGCACGGCACCATTGTGCTGAGTGCAGTACACAAATCCTGATAGATAGAGGCCCTCCTTCCAATAGCTCCTATTGTTCATCCTACATTACTCAATATCAAACGATCTCAAAAAAGCTTTTCAAACATTAATTAAATCTCCTAACTTCCTTTTCAGGTCAGTAAGTTTTATTATCCTAGTTGTGTAGATATAGAAAGTGAGGAATGGAGAGGGTAAGGCGCTTTCCCACCACGACACAGCCAACACTTCTCACTTCCACTCTTTGCTTGCTCCCCAGTCCCCCAGCCGAGCCCCCCAAGCCTCTGAGGGCTCATCCATGTGCTGTGGGTGTACGTGTGCATCTGGACAGCACATCCCAGGGAGGGCTGGTTACTGCTAAGGACTCTTCAGCTAATCAGGACCATGTGAGAATCCTGCTTCTGGTTTGCACTCGCATCAGCTTTAGCAAAATATTACCGGCGAAGTTAATTTATGTGATTTTGTAACCTCTTAATATTGCTTGGGGTTAGTGTTCTTTCCAGCACAAATGGTTTTTTGTTGGCCAAAATTAGGAATGCTCAATTCATTACAATGGCTTTTCCCCCCTTTTTTTTCTTTTGCTGTTTTGGAGATTGGGCCCTTACGCACAAATGTCCATGACCAGGTCATCAAAGGGTAAATTGCAATGCTTTTCATTTCTGTGCCTAAAGATGTGTGATTTTTCTCAGAATTAAGGCTGTGAAATAAATAATTTGCTTGAAGTTTCTCAGATATTCATTGGAACTTAAAAAACAAAACAAAGCAAAAAAAGGCTTTAAGGCCAAAATGTCAGCTCTCTGTGCAAAATAATTAATATAACACAATAGGATCTATTCTACTATTGATTGAAAGGGAATTTATGCAGGTAATTCATTAAGGCTAGTGAGAGTTTGGCATGTAAATGCCCCAGCACTTTGATGGGAAAATAGACCCCATTTTTTTTTTTTTAATAAGCTATAAAATACATGTTTTCAGTGACAAATGTATAAAAAGCAAAAGCAAATACTTGAACAACCAGGGCTGTGGATGGCCCTGCTCTGTGAGGGTTCTGGAATGACATTAGATCAAATCCTTCTTCATGCACAGCAAAAGATGCAACAATCATTTCAATCACCACGTTAAGAGAATCAATACAATTTTTCCTTCCAGAGAATGGTACTTTACATTCCAGTATTCACAGGTTATCACCTTCATACATCTCTTTTTGTGGTCAAGTGCATGATTACTACTTCTGACAGAGTATTGGCCATTTTCTTATGAAGATCTACAAATTCTTGTAAATAAAAACCAATCCGAAAAAGAAAAAAAAAAATGAAGAGCAAATCTGTGGACTGGAATGCACCCTACTTGTAATGGGAACAAAAAGCTGGCAATGAAATATAAACCTAAATCACAGCAGAATGACCTACTTTAAGGCATTTGCCAAAGAGACAGTGTTTTAGACAGCTTCTCTGAAGTAGCGTCTTTATGTCTATGCCATCTGCAGATTTATTATTGTGCTTTAGAAAAAAAAAAAAGAAAAAAGTAAAAAAGGAAAGAAAAACCTACAGTATGCCTGAACAAAACTCAGCTTCATCTATAGAAAGATTCCAGTACTGTGGGCACCACACCCACACCTACTGATGTGGTCCAAGTTTTTTCTTTAGAGGCACCTAATTAAGAAACCCTGACTCATTTACATGGCTACGTTTGATCTAAATTACACTCCAAACCACACCAAATTAGGAGCATCTGTGAATGCAAAGTGTTTGTTCCCAGTGCCTGGTAGAACAGGGCCAGTTCTGGACGGCACATGTTCAAGTGACGAAAAATATTTCAGATGTAACATACTTCTGAGACCCGCTTTTCCACTAATAATTCATAATGAGTTAAACCAGTATCTCTGCTTCAGCAATTATTTCAGGCTGGGGAAAAAAATGTCATTTTACTTTTTAAAGGAAGGGTGGAGTAAAAGAGAGAGTGGGCAGCCACCTAGTCTGGTTGTTGTCCGTGATAAGGGACATTAACAAAGTCATTAGCTGCAATTTAAATCTGTGCCGTGCATATCTTATCAGATATACTTTACTCCTAAAGCCTGGACAGAAGGAAAGTATTCATGAATGACTGGTTGTTGTTCACAAACAAAACCTTCTGCCTTGGTGAATGGTCTTCCCTCATTAATCAGTTTTCCAGTAGAGTCCGGGCAGAGGGCGGGGTCTCAGGCCAAAGAGGCAGCACCCTACAGAACATTAACATGAAAAATTCAAGACCACCAGATTTGAGAGTGATATTTCCCTTTCCAGGCTGCGTTGCTGGTGGCTGACTGTGCCGTAGCTTGCAGCCCAGAAAGCCACTCTGTGCAAAAACGGGTCCTGTGGCAATTAGGAAACTTTTATCCCACTTTCCCATCTCCCACTAAGAGCAACGGGGGGCTGCAGAAGTCACTGGTTGCTGCTTTGCCACCTTATTGACAAACCGAATAAAAAGTAGCCTTAATCTCACTCTGAGCAGCCCGAGAGCTGAGGAGTGTAAATCCGAAGTCCACGCTGGGTTTGAAATTCCCAGCCCACTGGCACAATTTGGCGCAACCTTCGGAACTGGCCCATAGTGCTTGGCAGCCACCTTTTGTTCTTCCAGTCTTTTATACTCTATGAATAGTCCAAGTTACATAATGCCAGTGACAATTTGTTTATGGCAAGCATTGGAGTCACTGTTTTATGATTACATTCAAACTTTAAGCCACATTTTGACATCTAAGGATCATCTTGCATTCTTGTGTACTCTATACAATGAAGGTTTGTGTTCCAGTAAGGGGGAAGGGGGGAGAAACTTTATAAATAACATGACTCCTTTTGTCTGAAGAGATTTTAATACATTTGTCTGATCTACTGTTTTTGCAGTAGCTAGAATATAATTTGAATATATTAATATTTTCAGCAACTGTGCTGAGGGAGCCCAGTTAATAACTTATGCATGGGTGTATAGATACACTTCAGACAGAGGTAGTTTTTTAGCCCTTATGTTGGTAATAGTTAGAAACACACAATGAAAGAGCCTGTTCTTTCCTCCTCTTTGTTGTGGGCATGCATTGTGATGGTATGGAGCCAGTGTTCTTTCTGTTGTCTACACAGCCTGGATTCAATAAGCAGTTATATATGCATATTATGACAATGTGGTCAAGGAAACCAGATTTTTTTACTATACCTTCATGTGCCTGTACAGTATAAAATCTGGTATTTATTTTTCTTGTCCTCATTCAATATGTTAACAAAATCATAATTTGATACAGGTTATGTTCACTTTATAATTAAAATTATAGAGTTAGATGAAAATACAGCAAGATGTTGCTGAATGGAAAATATTTATCTTTTTGTACATTACGCATTATGGTGCTATGTAAAATCATAAATCTGTGAAGCAGCTCTCTCCAGCCAATTTGCCTCCTCCCCTGGTCCACAAGATGCAACCAGTTACCTCCTCTACAGGAGGGTTCTACACCCACGTCAGCCCTGACATTCGATAGCACTGCCACCTCCTCTCAGGACCTTTGCTGTGGTCTTCCAAAAGAAGACCCCTTGCCATGGAGGTAATCCAAGAAAAAGAAATTCAGAAAAGTTCTGTAATTTTTACAGCTCCTCCTGTACTTCTCCTAGCACCTTCATGGAAAGAGCAGAAACTTTTTGCACCATGTTGTCTGTGTCAGCACTAGGCTCAGGCTCCCCAGACCACCTCAGGGTAGCACTTCATCCATCTGGAAACTGTTCTCACCTCCCAGATCGTTGCCATCCACTCTGCCAAGTGCAGGCCTTCACCAAACACCATCAGCAGTCCCCATGCGCTATCAGCACAGGGTATCTGGGACAGCCCTGTAGCACATGGAAGCTTTCCAGTAAGTAAAGTTTACTGAGAACATCAGTTTGCCTTGTTCAAACTCTCAGTCTAGAGAGGATTTTCACAGGGCTGTGGCAACAACAGTAGCAGGCAACTTTAACCACCTCAGACGACCCAGATTGTTTCCATGTCTGGATAAGAGTCTCATAAAAGTGTCATCAGAATAAGGAGTTTTCATTCCTTCGGAACATCTACCCCATGGCAGTCACTGCAGCTGCTCTGGACTCAGGATCAGTCTTGAGACTGCTGTCATAGGGCAAATTTCAGGTCTTGAACACATTTTGGACCTCACCAGGACACCATGGTGAGGAGCTGCTTCACCTTTCCAGGTTACGTAGTAGGAGCTTTCCATTACTTCTCATACTAAATTACGTTTATCCTGCTCTGCATCCTGAAACTACAATATGTAGCTTGCTAAAGAGGCACTTCCTAAGCTTGTAAATCCATTTATAACCATTCACTTCAGGTTAGACATTTTCTGCTGGAGGGGCAGCACCTACAGAGAGGTGTCCTGGAAGCTGCTTACTCTGTGAGTTGTCCAAAGACTGATGAGTAGGCCTTGATATCAACAGCAAGATTGTTCCTGTTGTTCCTAGATCCTTCAATCTCTGTTGAACATGGTTTGAGTTAGGAGGTCTAAGAGAGTCATGTATGTTTTCTCACCAGTTTTTTTAACTGTGGATTTTGATCAGGGTCAGACAGAAGCAGATATCAGCAAATCTGGTCACTTAAAGCTTCAAAGATGAAAGAAATACAGCTACTGAGAGAGGTAGGGCTGGCTATGTAGAGAATAAAGACTTTGTAAAGTATCTAAAGGAGTTAGACCAGAGACCAGTACATGTGTGAATGGGCATTTGACTTTAAAGGAACTGATGAGAAAATTCAACACTTGGTTTAAAGCCAGGAAATATTGCAGAACTTGCATTACTACAAAGGGTGCTTCTTAGAAAGACACAATATATGGAAAATCCTCCACTCCAGGCACTCCTTGTGTTTAGTGCAGTGGACTAAACCCGTGCACGAAAAAATAAACATCAAACTAAGGTGAGCGGACAAGACAGACAAAGTGTAAGTAGAAAAGACAATGCTGACATAGTAAATTCATTGCTCAAGGGCAAGCAAAATGTAAATAAGTTTAAAGGAATCAAAGACTCGTGGCACATACTCACTAGTGCATTTAAGAGCTGCGTTCATCCTACTCGTGCTCAGTATCAGGGCTGAAACAATCGTGGTGCTGGGAGGCATGTTAAAGCATCTTTCAAATCTGATACAAATGCAGTGCCTATATATTGCAGTCGCAGCTTGTGGAGAGCTCAGAACTGAACCTGGAAGAGGAGGAATCCTGGTTGAGGTCAGATCTCATATAAAATCATCTCTGTTTGGGTAGATCACTGCAAAAAGGCTTTCATTTTAAACAACAAGGTGGTGATAACACAGGATACAAAAAATGGAGATGTTATGTTGGGGACAGTTAATAGGCCAACATTTGAATTTTTTTCATTATTTAAAAAAGACTTGAAACAAAATAATTTATGAAGTAAGTACAGTGGTTTGATTTGATATTTTTAAGGGTCTTTTCCAAACTAGATGAGCCAGTGGTTCTATGATATAAAAATTCACAGAAATTGAAAACTTTGGTAAGAGTTTGTTCCCTTACTTTTTTAGAATTTTTGCCACATTCTCTGATTTTTAAGTCAAAAGTTACTGATTTTCTCACAGAACTGAATAATTAATTCATTATACAGGACAAAACCAATGTGTTGTTAGTGAAACTGTGTTTTTCATGGGCTTCTCTAGACTTACAAGCAAAGATGAATTTCTGAGCAGGTTGTCCACAGCTCGACATCCCAGGCTGAAATTCCAGTCAATTGCCCCTTCTGGGCTCTTAGTCAGAAAGTAAACCTGTCATATCCAGGGCTGAGTTATTTGCTGTCAACTGGATTATAGCACAAAAAGGCTGTAATTGAAGGCTGCAAGAGGTTGTAGATTGAACATAGTCAAAAGCAGTAATTCCACTTAGTAAAAGTAGATATCATCCAAAATGAGAAAAGTTAAGCTCATATAAGGTGAAATTCTGACTCCGTTGTGGCTTCCAGTTGCTAGGATTTTTGTCAGTGACTTTCAGAGTAATCAAAATTTCACTCACTGCCGGAGAGAGATGCTGCAAAGGGTGTGATGAAGCGAAAGTTAAAATAACTCTTAACCTAGGGCTTCCAAAATACATTTTCTGAGCAGAGACTGCTGTCTAACTCGGTGTTTTCATGATGTGGCAATGCAGACAGCAGTTCGGGGGACCAAGGGGATAAAACTGTGCTGGTGGAGTACAGCTGGGATGTGCAACAAGAGCCACCCCGCTGTGAACGCTGAAGCTCCCATTGTTCAGCACCCTGTGGGACACGGGGAGCTGGGCCACTTAGGCAGAGTAGAGCACAGCTTGTGAGGAGTGATTCCAGAAAGCTCTAACATCGCTGAATACCAGTGGCAGTGCTGACACCTTCCACCTGAGGCCCTCCTTTGAAAGACAGGTAGAGATTACTGGAAGAGGGAGCATAGAAGTGTCTGACAGATGCACTAATTTAACTGGGAGCAGGAGGATTAAATTATAATACTGAGTCTCATCATCTTTCTACCTTTCATACCAGTAAATCTGAGCCAAAGAATGCAGTTGATGTGCCTCTGGGAAGAAGGGTCTCCTGTGTGCTTTCCGTATCCCCTCTGCTTGGGGTGTGCTGCACAGAGTGGCTTCTCTCACTGAATTACAAACCAGAACTGGTGGCTCTCCTTTTTCGCTGTGCACTTTCTGTTTGTCCATCATTAAGAACATCAAAGCCTCAGTGTCCCCATCAGGAAACAATGCTGTTAATAACATTAATCCACCTTTATTAAGAGCCTTTAGCTCTGTGGAGGAGTACCAAATATTATTAAGACAAAGACAAGAGGATAATAAGGAAATGTGTTTTTTCCCTTGCTGACCTAGTTTCTAACCCCCCTTTAAAATCTTCCCTTGATTTTAATTATGCTTAATCTAAAGCTAAGCTCACAAATCTAGGAAACTTAAGGGCTGCTTTTAAGTGAATTTTCTCGCCTGTCAGAGTTTCTCAAGCTTTCTGTGCTACAGTCAGGAGTTTATTTCCAGCCCAGGCACAGCATTGGGGCATTTCTCTGCCAGCACGGTGACTGCTGGACTCATGAGCTCAGGCACCACCTTGCTCCACTCGAGCCTGGGCACCACAGCATTCTTCACAGAACAATTGCAGCCCTTTTCTCATCAGCCATAGCCAGAGGCAGCAATAAGGGTGAAGGATATCTATCATGAAAAGTCCAGTGTCAATGTGTTCCCCCAATTTATTTACTGACCTTCAATGCAACAGCCATACTCCTGACCCTCATGAGATGAAGCCTAAGGGGAAATGGCACTGAGCACCAATTCCATATCCTGTTGTTCTGTGGTCTAAATTAAGTGCTAATTAATTACCACTGGCATCTTTGGCATTGCCTGTCAAATTGGATTTAGGATATCCTCTCGCTGTTTAAACAAATAGCCCTATATCTAAAGCTAAAATCCCAAGTGTCAGCATTTTCTTTACTTTTAAATTTTTATTTTAAAATCCAGTGAGTATGTTCATGGATTTTGCAGGTAGAATTCAAATAAAAGAAACAGGAATTGATATTGTCAATTTTGATTAATAGTCCCTCATTAATAAACATCCTGTTATTCAGTTTCCACCTGCAGTTGCTGATGTTGCCTGGAATCAATTAACTCATATAATTTGATTTATTTTACAAAGACATTTTTGGATGTGCTGTGCTGATGATAAAGGTTCTATATTTACAATTCGTGATTTAAGCGAGATTGTTACTAACTGCTTTTTATTTTTAATGTTACAAGAAAATGTAGCTTCGGGCATTCTTGAACAAAAATATTTAAGCAATTTAAAAAGTTAAAGCTTTAATTATTTAAAACTATCTGTTGCCTTCTGAACCACACAGGCCACAGAAGCATACAAATCCAGGACTACGACAGGTTGGTCTTTATAATAAGCTAACTGTTCTGGAGAAAAAAAAAATATCAGAAATAGAATTAAAAATAAATTTAAAAAAAAAATCAAGCACAACAGAAGCTATACCACCAGCCAAAAATACATTTAAGGGATTAAGGTGGTGTACCTCTGTCTGAAGACATATTATTCTATGTGGTCTCACAATGCCTTTATCACTCTACTGCCCAAACACCTCTAAGAAGTGCATCAGCATCTGCCCAACATCTGGCACGGGGGGTTTGCTCTCTCCCGTCCTGTCCCCAAGGAGAGGCTCAGGCTCACAGTGCCCGTGTGGCTTTTGAGCAGGGGTTTGCTCTTATTTGAGCTATAGTTGCTGCTACGGGGCTGCTAAAGCAGGCAGAAATGAATGCCTTATGCACAGAGCTGCAGCCAGAGGAGTCCAGGATGCTCCTTGAGGAAGTTCATGGCCTTCAGCTGACTCCTACCAAGTGTCTGTGCCCAGAGAGGCAACCTGCAGGCACAACAGCAACATGGACTAGCCAGATCTGTCCTCTTAAGAGCACCCATTCGAACTCGTTCACGTTCACTCACGAAAAATTAAAACCCAAACCAAACTGGGAGGACAGCGTGCTGGCTGTCAGTAAATGGGAGAACCTAGCGGGTCACCCAGTTGGATCAGTTTCCGAAAGGGAGACCTGCCAGATTTTGTGGGAAGTTTTGAATCCATCTCTTTGATACAATTTGGTTTGGGGGAGTAGGACCTGAGCCTTTGCCCACACCAGAGTCTTTGGCGGAGCCACAATGTGGTGATGAGCTCCTGCGCTTGCTGTCCATGCGTCAGTGTGCCCCTCCTACCTTTGGAGCTTTTATGACACAGGAGATGTCCAGAAAAACAAACACTCCCAAGGCTGAGGTGCAGATAAACTGTTACCCCTCTCAGGGCTCCTCAGTGGAGCAGGAGCACCTCCCCTTGTGCAGAAGAGCAAGCAGGACTTCTCCTAAGCACTTTCCTGAATGAAGCCCCTGTAGAGGCTGCAGTATCTTTAGATATCAGAATGTGTTTTTACATGCTGTCCTGAGCCACCCAGAAGATAAAGCCTTTCTCCACAAGACAGACACTCTGTGAGGTGTGTGCAAAGCAAGGGCCCACACGCTCTTCTGCAGGGTCGTCCTACGGGGAGCAAAGTTCACCCAGTGCTGAGGAGACTTTATTTTTAACTAGTCTCTTATTAAACCAGGCTAAGCCAGAATAAATGCCTTTCTGCAGCTTTTCACAGTCTATTCAGCCAACTGTGAAGCAATGTTCTGAGTTAGCTTAGTTATTATTTTCATTTAGGGCCGGGCTCCAAGGCAGTTCATCCAGGGAAGGGCTCGTGCTGTGAGATATGCGGGGGATCCCCTGAGGAAGCCCATTCTCCACCGGGTCCCTGTCAGCTGTCCAGGTGCTATATATAGCCACCCAATGGTCACATTTAGAGGCTAGTCTGTGGAGGAAGACAGCATCAAGTGCTCCTTCTTGTATCCCAGAGCGACTGAAGAGAAGGGATTTTTCCCGAAGAGCTGTAACACGAACCCACAGCTGCAGAGCACAGGAAGCCTATGGAGTTTCTGTAGGCCAGGAGCCATCGAGGCTATTTTCAGCAAAAGCAAGCTCTTAAGTATGTCTGAACTATTTCTGACCCCTCTTGTAACATATCATACGCCATGACCTGGTTTCTCTATTACCAGCCTAGCTATTGTTTCAAATTCTACCTATGGAACAAACAGGGATTTAAAATACCTTCATGTTCTACACAGCCAGATACAAGTAGCTTAAAACTGTATTAGTGCACTGTGACCTCTGAATTGTGCTTATTTGTTGCACAGGAAACCATATGGCACATTTGGAAAAGGAGAGACATTGGAGCTTCTCCGTAAGCAGAAGCCTCAGGTCACAGTTCTGTACACACCAAACTCCCTGTTCCCATCACAGTGTACAGATCTCACAAGCTGAGGACTCCGCTGATGATGTTTGCATTTGCTTGGCTTCATCATGTGGTGAATGCCACTGTAATGCACCTGAGCAAATCACCCATAAAGCCAGGACGTAGATAATAATGAGGTTTATTCTGCATTCATAAAATATCGAGAATCTGAATTTAATGCTAAATTTTAAATTTATCTATGTAGCAGTGCAAGGAATTGAACAGTTTTCACAGCTAGAGTTTGTGGCATCAGGGGCTCACTTACAACCAGCTACCTCCATAAGATTCCCAAGGTGGAGCTAAGTAATGCACAGGTCCAGCACTCTTCCTCCATGATGGGTGGATTTTGCTTTCTCTCCTAAGCTGGTGTATCCAGCTGGATATGGATATCTCTGCAAGGTTTTGATTTGTTATGGGACCCGTATTTTTGTTTATGCTTTAAAAGGACTCTCAAAACTGCAGTTTACTTGTCTTTTTAGTTCCAAAATCCGCTTAAGTTCTTCCCAAAAAACAATGATTGCAGCTGAACTGAAATAAACTGACGACAGAAAATGACGTTGCTGTGATATGCTGTATCTCAGGAAAGTGTGTAACAGGCCTTAAATGAAAAGGAAATATGTTGAGAAAAACCCTGATAGTTTAGGTTATCTGTGAATCGTGTTGTAGCTGTGGTTCCTTCCTAACACTGAAAAACCCATCTGCAAAAGCCCTGTGAAAATGTGCTTATACACACACAGACATTATCACTTCCTAGGACGGTACGTTTTATTATCAGGTTATTTTCCAGTACATTTGGCACAGTTAAGGTAAGTATATTAACTTTACTTCCAAATAAAGAAAACAAAGTTGTACTGAATGTCTCAGCCACTGTCAATGAGTTAAGAACTGACAGGAGGTCCAAGTAATCAACCCTGTCTGCAGCACTGAGCTTTCCCCTGGGACACCTCCTCTGATCACACAATGTATCTGACTGGCATGGATGTAGAATTGCTTTCAATAAAGATTTTATTTCAAGGTTGGATGATTCCTTCCCAAATGTCTTGTCACTAAAGCAAAGTATGTAATACCTGTTATTTTTTAACTCCTGTGAACCAGCATTTGGGAAAGAGAGGAGTGTAAAATGTTGAGCTGGAAGCTGTTCATCCTAAGAGACAAATTTTAACACGTTCAAATTGATTGGGAGCTCTGCAATACCAAAAGTCAGAGAGCTGCTGCATAAAAACTGGCCTGTACCAGTGCAGTGAAGAGGCCTGTTAACAGAATTATTGTTGGGGAGAGCTGAAGGCAGCTGAGCCCTTCCCAGGGCCAAGTCCTTAAGCTACAACATCACATTTGCATATGCCTGAGTGTGGATAGGAAAGAGATATTGGCTAATTTGAGGATAATTATTGGGAAAGAGAATCAATGGGATGCACACACTTTGACCTATTAAGGCAGTTCACAGGAACTTACATTTAAAATCAGTCCCGTCATCCATCGGGATGAGCAGCTCTGGCTACGACGGTGCTCACCAGCACAGTTCAGCAAAGGTGCAAAACCCACCCAAACAGGCTGTCATGGAATACCCCACTCAGAGAGGAGCTGGCTGCTAACTCTGTAAGTTTAGTTCCTGTACTTAGAGGAGAGATACCACAAATACAGCATTTTTAATCCTTTTGGGGGAGTTTTCTTTATTTTGATTTATCTTTAATCTCTTTTGGCCTCTGTGTAGGTCTTGGTTTCTGTCTCTAGTGGCAGAGACTTCCCCAGTGAACACAAATATTGTGCATTACTGGAGGACAGGATTCTGATAAGATCAAAAGCTGCTTTTATCCCTTGGTCCTCCACTGAATTCAGGGGATGGCATTTCCCACACCTGCCATTCTGGCCCATAAATTCATGCCAAGTTACCCCTTCTTAATTTTCTGACCCTCTCAATTTTGTAATATGCTGTCCTTTGGTCATAGTCTATATTACCAGTTCATGGAAGAGTAGCAGGATTGTCCTACTGAAAAGTTATCCTTAAATATAATTTAAAACAGTGAAAGAATATCAGGCATGGCTAAAACCAGTTCTCCTAAGGGTAGAAATGCCCCTGACATTGAGCAAGATTAAATCCTCACAGGCTGGAAAAGGACAAGAAAGCAAAAGTGAGCAGTTCTCAAAGCAGCTGACTCTAACCTGCAGCACTCTCCAGCCTAGAGTAAAACAGCATCCTTTCCAATGGGGACTTCCTCCCTAAGTACACTGAATTCCCCAATTTTTTATGTGCAGTAGGAACAATAACATGTTGAGGAGTCAGAGTGACTCTGGAAACCTTCTCCTCCTCAGCAGTTACTATGAAGTAAAAATGGGTGAAGAACGTTTCCTAACACCTACTGTGTTTGGAGCAATAATCCAGTGTGCTTTCCAAATGTCAAAATTAATAATGATTTTATTTAGAGAGTTTGAAAAGTGTAGGTTTAATGGAACTAGAGAGCCAACTCAACATACAATGACCCTCTTAGCTGTAGACTTGCCCTGCTCTCTGTCACACGTTTTTCAGCTTGCAGTTGCCTTGGCAACAGCCAAAGCATAAATTCCAAGTATTTTTCCTTATATATCTGCCCCTGACACTACAGCCCTCCTATCAGACACTTCTGCTGTTTTAATACATCATTAATTTCATTACTATTAATAATGAGAACTGTATTTTCTGCATATCCCCTGACTTGTGATCTTTAAGGACTGAAGACATTCCTGAAGCTCAGTTATTCTGGAGTAAAAAAAAAAATCTTGTGCAGCATAGCACCCAACAATTTCTTGATATGGTTCCAACATCTGTGGCACCAGATTATAGATTGTTTCTAAAATAACCTTAAATTGATGGATCATTGCTGCTTTCATTTGGGCTTGACAAAAAGTACCTCTGGCATTTCCTTTCACTCTTTATGTTGAAAATGGTGTATCACTCTTTATGCTCTTTTTCTTGCCAAAAAAAGAATTCTTGCCCATTTTTTCAGGATTTTCTCTTTTAACAACTCAATTTCACTTAGTAGCTATAGCAATAGCATTAAGTGTGCATATTTGATTTTGATTTGCTTTGAATTCTTCTTTTGTGGACAGATGATAAAAATATCAGTTATAGAATTTCTTTGGTAAATATTTGTAATCCAAAAAGACATGACGTCCAAAACTTACAATTTTTCTATTCAGGGTGGATTGAATTCCTTCCTTCTACCTCTCCAGTAGCTGTGGTTTACTGCATATTATTTAATGATTCAGACTTTCCATGTTTCTAAGGTTGCTTGGTTTATGGGGTTTTTTTTTGTTATTAGGGCAAAACCAAGGGAAACTGCATGAATATATCAAGGATTTTCAAGATAGTTTCTCAATACAATACTGCTGATTCTAACATTAAGCTCAAGGCCCCCGAGTTTACACGAATGTTCCTAGTGCCACGTTACACATTGATGAACCACAGTCAGCTCCTCTCCCTCACCAACACACACCACGCACAGCCTCCATTGCCTCATGCCATGCCCCCACCTCCTGATGGCTGGGAAATGTTATCACGCCTGGGCTTTGCCAGGATGTCATGAGAAGGGTGGAATCTCCAGGATAAACCAGGGAAATTATTCTCCTTCAGAAAGACGGCAAGCAAGGGCAGAGGGGTTGGCCGTGCATCTTCCATTGTCAGTGTCTACGTCAGGCTCAGGGGATCTCAACCTCTTGCTCCGCGTTTTACAGAGGAAGGCCCGTCCTTCCACTTACAGATGTGTCCCCCATCCCTTCAGTAAACTGAGCTCTTGCTGCATTTCTTCACCCTAATTCTGCTCATCCGTGGTCCATTACCTCCTTCTCCCCGCAAGGGGCTTCTCCTCCAGCTCCGTCAATGCTGTCCATTATCAACACCCTCTTATTGCAAAGCTGTGGCCGATGCTGCTAAATTGATGATCTCTAAAGTTACCCAAGACAAAGCTGCTGAATTTCCTCCCTGGTGAGCAGGCATCTCTACTCCTGCTGATGTCATCTGCAAATACTTTATGAAGTAAAGTATTTTTCCAACTTTTAGTGCATAACAAGCTCAACAGAAATCAAGTCTCTCTCCTGGAGAGGTCCCAAGCTTGCTGTACATGCCTCTGCATAAGTGGCATTAAGCAAAACAATCTCGTCACCTCTGTAACATTTTTAATTGTGATAAAGATGCGTGACATCCATCAGAAGCCCACACAGTCGCTTGGCAACAAAACTACTACTAACTTTTGAGACTTTCTGAACTCCTAAGAGAAGAGATGATAAATTAATATTACCACAGAGGAAAGATAATTAATTTTTAAAAAATTTAATGAAGATGCTATATTTTAAGAAACTAATAGTCAAGCCAATCTGATTAGTGCCATATGGAGAGTGTTTTGTGCAATGGACACCACGGTTACTAGCATGAGGCAGAACGAAGTAATTCTTCCTATTTATATATGGGAAAAAAGCCACGAGTGTTGATGCTCCAGGAATGTGGTAAACGACAAGATTGGCACAAATCCACAAGAGATGCATTTGGCTGTGTGACCCACCCACTAATGTGAAAGAAACACTTTTTTAGGTGCCTGAAGCCATTAGGTCTCAAGAAGTTTCTTTCCCTTATAGTGTGGCTTGCTGTAAATTCAGCAACAGGTATGGGAAAACAGAGACGGTTCTGATGGCTTTTAAATTGCTGTCTGGATATTAAAAAGGTAAATGAGTGACAATGGCAGAGGAGGGGAAAAAGCAGAACTTGGCTTCAACAATCCACTTGGAATACTTAAGTTAAAACTAGCAGGTTAAGGAAGCATCCATAAATTCAAACATTTACATAACAAAGTTGCATTTAGTTTGCATTCCTTGGTAGAGCTGTGCAATTTATTTATAAAATATGTATCTTCATTTACTAGTCTTTCCAACCCTAGGATACATAATATATTCTGGAGGGTTGAGGGAAATGGATTTCTACTTAGTCTATACTCACCACCGCAGAGATTTATGCCAAACTTCCTACCTAAACTCCATCCATTAAACCTGTACTGCTCTTAGACCAGACTTCTCCATCCTTAATGCCCTTTCCACAGGAATATTAAGTCTTAATACAGACACAAGATCAACTTTTAATAATAATAGTCCTTCTCTTGTAATTTTGTGGGTAATAAAGATATCAAAGGTTATAATCCTTACCATTATTTTCTAAGTCATCTCATTAAGGTATGTGGTCTCTGTGTCTTTCAAGAAATTTTGTGTCAGGATAAGGCATGCAGAAGTCTTTAGTTACATAAATTTCACAATCCATTTCAGACCATACTCACTTTATTGGATTTAAATTAGCAGAAGGAATGTGTTTCATATGAGCTCTATATTAAGGGGCTTTTTTTTGGTTTCCACAACTCTTTCAGTGCTGGAGACCATGTTAAGGAAAGCAGGGAATCTTCTCCCTGGCACTGCAAAAACCCTCCTTCCCTTGTTTGTCACATTGGCAGAAATTTCTCTTGAGTCCCTGTTTTCTTTCTTTTTGATAAATTAACCAAACAAACACCCCTATCAGGAGAAACAGTTAAAAAGTGCCTCTCTGTGCTTCAAGAGCAACAGTGACTCCTCTGACACCCTTCTTTTTTAACCAGTTCTTCCCTTTTGTCAACAGGATAGCAGCCAAGGAATCCGTGAATCTTATGTCAACACAAAGCCTAGGAATTGTGTTTGGACCAACACTCCTTAGACCTGAAAAGGAGACAGGGAACATGGCAGTCCACATGCTGTACCAAAATCAGATCGTTGAACTTATGCTGAGCGAGTACAGCAAGATCTTCGGCTCGGAGGAAGACTGACAGACAGGGCCTCTTATTGAAAACGTTCACATCTGTCTTGATGTCTAATATTTTTACATTTCTGTAAACATATTTCTGAAATATTTCTTTTTCTTTCAAGTGACAGATGCCTCATTTTGTGCAAACTTAATGATGATTTTGTGTCTAATTTTCAAACATTGGAATAAAAAATATTGTCAACATTTGCCTATATGTATTCTGCATTAACCCTTTGAGAGTTTCATTATGCTAGCACTCCAAGTGTCACTTTTTCTGCAAGCTGAGCATACAGCATATGGCCCTAGACCATAGAAAATGCTGTTTACCAACATATGCAATGGCACAGAAAGACAGATAATAATTGAAGAGGTTTGTGGAAAACGGATTAAAATATGTATATGAAAAGCAATGAATTAAAGCAGCGATACAAGATCATTCATAGCTAATCTGAGCATAATTTACCTTTCTCTTTGATATACGTTGAAAATTAAAGACATGATGAATAATCAATTCGTCTACCCCAAGAGCTGAAAAAAAAAATTGCATTTAATGCTTTTAAACAAATAAAATAAACAAACACAAACAAAATGAGAATGTCACTATTTGCATAACAGTGCCTAAAAGAAATTAAAAATGGAATTGGAACTTTGGCATTTTTACTTAAACGCGGTACATGAAATGAAGACATTGCATGACTGCTCATTTTAATGTAACATCCATTTTGATTCTTCATCACACTGTACATCTGCCCGCTTTCCCCAGCTATCTCATGTTCTGTAGCATTTGTATTGTGCTCCTGAGGATGCTTTATTGGTGAACTACATTAAATTCATCTAGAAAGAACTTTAAAAAAAAGCCTTTTCATATGCCCTTAGGATTACTTGGCTAGACTTGAATCAATTTATGCATTTGATGGTTAGTTTCAGTTGTCATGGATAAACAAAAGGGTAACTGTCTAGAATATATCAAATATTGTTTCATTTTGAAATGTATGTTTCCAGCTATACACATCTCCTACCCTGTTTTGTAAAAGTATTCTGCTGATAAAATGTAGACTTATGTTTGACAGCTTTTTAATCAAGTTCAAAGAGAATAAATAAAACTAATCCAGTGTGGTAAAGAGTCTGTCTGGTTATCGATTTGTTCATAAAATGAAAAATAAACCATGTACATAAGATGTGTGAAACACAGATCCAGAAGCAAATATTTAAAGCAATTAAAGACCCCAAAACATAGGATTAATGCATAGGTCTGCTGTGCATGAGAGATACGTCTTCAGTATCACCTCAGCAGATCATGGATTGCTTCAGTTTTTACTCAGCATTGGTGTGCAAAATTCCATGTTATTAAGGAAAGGTCACTCCTTGGAGCGGTCATTTATGGGAACAAACATATAATGAGGCCTTATCGTTAACTAAGACCAGGCTCTTTCATCAGGTACTAACACAGGCAGAAAATAACACCAAGAAAACACAAAAACTGGCCCTGAGATGTTTTTTGTGACTTCACACGTCTGAAAAATCAAGCAAAACAGAGGGGTAGTGACCCGTAATTAAAATGAAAAACACAAAACCAAATAAAATCTCCCTCGTATCACAAATATTCAGCACAACCACGTCTGAACCCCAAATTCACTTTATGTTCAAGAAAATATTTTTCATGTTAATGTCTAGCCATGGGTACTTAAACAGTGATGCTTTTCAGCATCATCGTCTGTAGACTCTTTTAATAGCAACAAACCAGGCGCTGTTTATAGCCTGTGGAAATGACTGGAAGAAAGATAGTCAGAAGTTCAGTCTATTCCTTAATAAAGACCATTCACATTATGGCCCCATGGGTGCTCACAATCATGCTATTGAAGTAATTTCTGCTATTACTGGAAATGAAAAGTTCACTTGTTACTTGGAGCCTGTTGCACTCAGAAGATTCTTAATTAATTAATTAATCTTCTTTCAGGCTTTCTTCGGAGCATGGAGACTCCTCTTGTCTTGTTTTTATAAGACAAGGCTTATGAAATGCACCGTATCTCTCTTAAGATCAACTGGTTCGGGGGAAAAAAAAAATCAAGGAAACTTTTGGACACATGAGCCTTTCTTTGGGTTTGAAGGGCTCCTTACATGAACACTGTGCAAAAGTGCTGACTGCTCTGCTAAATGCTCTGTTAAATTGCAGCCTGGGCGTGGGCAGACAATTTGGGGGGACACAAATGGCTCTCAGCAGAGGAGTGAATCAATCCAGGGCCTATAGCAGATGCCTTTCCTTTCTCACCCCGACAACACAAAGGAATGACCATGCCTTGCTACCAAGCTGCTTCCTTCCCCAAGAGACCAACTCTTCCTGTCTCCTTTAATACATACATTAATTTAATGGGAAAAATTACTGACTCAACCATTAGTCAAAGAGCCAGCCCTTCATACCCTGCCATCAGCAGAAACCAGAAGGATAAAAAAAGGTAAAAGCGGAAAAAAAATAAAAATAAATGTTCAAGCCTTAACTGCAGTAGGGTTTCTTTCTCCTCCTGCTCAGGTAGTTTGTTAACCTAGCTCACAGCCCAAGACTCTGACTTGTTGCTGGACATAAACATTTATAAATTCCAAAAGTGTCAAAGTGTTGAAATTCTCCGAGCCTATCTCGCCACACATTTGTCCTCCCTTGTTATTTATTAGGATGTTCACTATCATTTGGTGGGAGTTTTGTTCAAACTTTGCTCAATTTTTAGCAAGTCCAAATTAGACTTGCAGAAGAGCTTTCTTTTTCAGGAGCCGGCATCAGTTTGAGAAGGGCCACAGATATTTTGAGCATGGAGCTATTAATGGTAAATTACCAGAAAAATGAAGGCTGAGAATGCAGCAGAGACAAATCTGTCCAAGGATCACTGTTTATCTGCATCTTCTCCCTGTGAAGAGCATCTTCTACTCAAACTTGTGTGAGAAGCATGAGCAGGAAACTGGGATTGATTTAGTAAAAGGAGACGTCAGAAAGAAACCTGTAATGGAACCAAAAAAGGGCATTTCTTGCTACAAAGTTTTATCATGAAATAAAGATAAAACACCAATGTATTGAATTGCAAGCTTCATTGAGAAATACTGTCAGTTTTCTGACAGTATTCAAGAAATTCCACTACAAAGTAGGATTTTTGAACAGGTGATGAGACACACTGACTTGCTGAGCTACAGCTAGAAGAGGAGACATAAACTCCCCTGAACAAATATTTATTCCTTTTTTTTACATCTAGATATATATATTTTAAAAGCAGCATACATTTTGACAGTTCTTTAATTCTCTACCAGAGCAGTGCAGGTAACACTCAGCCTTTTTTTGCAAGCACCCCATGCTGCAGCAGAGCCTTAGGCTGCCATTCAGCCCAAAGCACTCAAGAAGTTCAGCTAATCAATTTCCACATGGGATACAGACCATGGGTAGATTTGGGAAGAGAGCTGGGGAGTAAGTTGGGCCCACAATCACCACTGTAATCAGGCAGTGTATAGATTTTACATGGCTAATTCTCAGAGCAGGCTGGCAGAAGAGCCCCGGGGAATGCACATATTATCACGGCACAGCAGGTTCCCCTGCACGGCGTTCCTGCTTCAGAAAGGAAACATGGAACACAGGGAAGCTGAGCATAATCAGAGGCATGGGTCTCAATCACATGTCCTGGGTTTTTTAGGATGCATAAACAGAGCCCAAGGCTATTGTTGTTTTGCAGAACATGGGAGCCTTTCCTAGCACCCACTTTGGATTAAAAAAAACAACCTTTCCCTAAAGATCAAGGGATAAACAAGTGGCCTGTGGAGGTCAGACCTCCCAAACCCTTCTCTTCAAGAAATGCTTCAAGATGCTACTAAAGCAACAATCTCATCCTTGTGCCAATTCACCACGAGTGATCACAGCAAATGAATGTCCTCTTCCATCACTTACATCCTCCATGATACTTTTACAGTTCAGAACCTCATACTTCCAGACACAGGTGAAACATTGTGAGAATTAACGCCCAGTTTTCCTTAGAGAGCCTTGTTGCAAAGTCTTGGTTGCACGGTGGATAGAGAACATGAGCCCTCGCTTCAGTTTTTCACAGAAAATATGTATTGATGCTTAAAATAAAAATGCATTCAAGACTCAAGACATGACAGTTGGAGATGCAATGCCACTGCACATCAATGTGTGAGAAACTGAGGCACAGAGCCACTCGTGTTAAAAGAGAACTTTCTATTTTAGTTCTCATTTTATTCAGACCCTTTTTTTTTTCTTTTTCTATTCTTTTCTGTAATTTATTTTAAAATAGAATCTTAGAAGGGTTTGGGCTGGAAAGGACCTTAAAAATCATCTCATTCCAACCTCCTGCCATGGGCAGGGACACCTTCCACTGGGTGAGGTTGCTGTCCAAGCCCGCCTTGAACACTTCCAGGGATGTGGAGTCTACAACCACTCTGGGCAAACTGTGCCAGGACCTCACCACCCTCACAGACCCTTTATATTCTACACCCTGAATTCACCTGTAATAATCAGGTATTCAAGTTTTTGCAGGCACCCAGCCCTGCAACCCATGGGCAGGGTAACCTCAGAGGAAACAGCAAGAAATTTGTCTTCCAAACTCTTGACCACAGTGAAGTTTTCTGACTTTCTCTTAAACCCTCACAAATGCTTTGAAGGTACTGGGAACCCACCATCTCCCCAAAAAGCAGCCTGTCCACACCTCCAAAATACCTGGGGCCACCCCTTGCACCTTCAGTAGAAGTTGAAGGCCTTGTTTAACAAGTTTGAGAGGGGCCATAAAACACTGCAAGTTCAGAATGAGTGCCAATTAGTCACCCACAAAACACCATTTTAGAGCTCATTTCAGCTAATAAAATGCAGACTCAGATTCCACACGGGTCTCTCTACCTTTGTCAAAATGCAGTTTCTGTGCTCAGCTCTTATCCATCAGTTTTTTGGCTGCACGTCTGGCAGAGAAAAGGAACAAGTATCTCCCCACCAGCGATTTCTGTATTGTCTCAAAGCTCAGAATCTTTCGAAGAAGTATCTCAGAAGCTTTTTGAACATTTTTTGGTTGCGATTTTGGGTGGGTGGTGGTGTGGCCTCTGCTCTGGAAAATTAAAGTGACCAGCTTGACCAGTCCATTGCTCAGACTCCAGCCTACCCATTGCAGTAAAAAAGGTACAAAAAGTCCAGTGTTACATCAAGCTTTCCCACAGTGGATGTTTCTTTTCAGCCCATGCAGCAAATGGTTTTAAATAAATGGTTGAACCCCCTGTATACATTTCTATCTTTATGTAGCTTCTGTCACTTATTATCCATTTTTAATCCTGCTAGGTTCTTTGTCTTAATGGTATCTGATGAATTTCCCAGGTTAATTATGCACCATGTAAGAAAATATTTTACTTGTATCACTTTTAAATTCATTAGCTTTTAGTACCATTGTATAGCACCCTGCTTGCTCTTGATTTATGGGAAAGGCTAAATAGGATCATCTGACTGACCTCTCCTGGCAATTCACTCTCCTATATACCACTAACACATCACCTCTCATTTGTCTCTTAATCAATTTAACCTTCCCTCAAATGGAAGATCTGCCACACCTCTTATAACTTGCTCAGCTCTTTCACTGGATGCTCTGTGTATCTATTCTGCCTTTTAGAACAAAGCTCTACGTATCCAAGGGGAAAAAGGATCCTTAATATTTTCATTACTGAACTCTTTACAGCTCTTAAAATAATCAAGTGGGTTGTTTGTATCTGATTTCTCCTCTGCACTGAAAAACTGAACTGTCCTTAGCGTATGGACCAGGTTCACAGGGGAATTTGGGGAATTAAATGCTATTTTTGTCTATACAGAGAACATGCCAGTGCTGCTGGTTTCTCCCTTGTGGCTACTTCACCTTGCAGCTCTCCAAATTCCCATCAGCAGCTTCACAGAACCCACATAACCCTGGCTATCTGGTACCTGCCTGAACCACTCTTACCTGAGTTCCTGGGCCCCTTGCAGTCTTTAGCCACAGGACAGCAGGAGGGGCTGCTTCTGCCTGTTGTTACTGCAAATTTACCATGTCCACTCAGGGGCATGGACTTGCAATCCACTACGAGCTGGACCAGGGTCCTGCATGGTGAATCACCTCCCCCAGCACTGCTGCAGTGTGAGGCTGCATCCTCACACACTAACGGTGAAGCACGTGGGTGGTGCTGTTCAGACTCTTGTTTTTCAGTGGAGACCCACATTTTCACGGAATCACAGATCCCACATGCCCCCAGACCATCCAGTGCTGCAGGGACGTCGAGCCGATGATCACCTTGCTCCATAAAGACACCGAGTACAGAAAAAGCAACACAATAGCATCAGTTATTCCAGATTTATGGAGTGCCATTGGTTGGAAAACAAATCGAATTCCCTCTTACGTTTACAATGTGCTTCATCTCAAATGTGAGAACTGAAAAATAAGGCAACTACCTTAAACAAACACACCGTAAGACACAAAATGCGAGCACCTTCCCGAGACCTCCAGTACTATTCTTTTTCACATCGTGTCTCTTTGAAGTGCACATAGCCAAAAACATTGGCACTGCTTTCCCTCTGATGCTGCAGTTTTTGAGAGTATTATGCATATTGCAGATGCGGTTTTCTTGCACTAGACTGAAAAAAAGAAATAATCTTATTAAAAATGTAAAAGGATTTCAGGGTTCTGTGCATACTCAGAGAAAAGAGAGATGTCAACAATAAACATGCCATCTGAACAATACGGAAGGACCTCTGTCCCATGGGCATAATAGATGTTTTATTAATAACTTGCTTTTATATATTTTTCTCATTTCCCAAAACAAAGGGAGGAGGGGGGGAAAATT
>VYXC01009179.1:1136823-1141968 GCA_013397175.1 Platysteira castanea | reverse complement strand
AAAAAAAAAAAAAAGGAATGGGTTTGAAAATCAAAACATTTCCTTGACTGGACAATTCAACATCCTCCCTGAAACACAAGAGGATGAATTGAGACCTGGTGCATTTTCTGGGTCTCTGTTTTCCTGTCCTGGGTGCACTTCTGACACCAGGACAAAGCCCCCCTGGTTCTCCAGAGCTGGTCATGGAGTACATCAGCTCCAGCTATTAGATTAAATAGGTGAGTCTTTTAAGTGGCTTAGGCAGACTCAGCACAAGCATGGATGGAAAAGATGATACTCATTGTCTGAGATTGCTGGACATGGTGTAAGAAAGAATGAGAAGGAGGACAGGGGCCACTTTTTTCATGTTCTGGAAGAAACAGAGCAACTCTGCCACAGCAAACTAATATTTTTCCTGATTTAAGTCAGCCCTGTTCTGTCAAGCAGATGCCTCAGGAATGGATAAAAGAGACAAATGAGTCTTTGCTCCTCTAGGTACCTTCAACAAGAGTGTGTGTCCAGACCCTCTGGTTTGGCCCATATCAAGTGATTAGATCCAGGGAATAGTCACTCTCTGGAGGCATTTTACCCTCTTTATTTGCTCTCTTTACCATGATATATTTTTTCCCTCACACAGGGCCTGTATTTCAGATAATTAAGACCTCTTTGGAAATGCTGTTCCTACAGTACAGGCCCTCAATAAACTAGTTTTTCATCCCAAATGGCTTTCATAAAGCTAGGCAAATATGGGAAGGGGAAACAGGGCTATGGGATGAATTAATGGGGTGTTAGAACAATATGATCTTTAAGATCCCTTCCAACCCAAACCATCCTATGATTCTATTCTATGAAGGGAAGGAGCACCTAAGGTAATTTTCCTTTCCCATTTTGTGGAAATGTACATGACCTGGCCTATTATAGAACAACACTTATATTTTGTTTTTTGGATAGCCTACCTGTACAAATAGAGTCTTTGTTATGGAAACTAGATGCTGCTGGAGAATTCTGTGGTCTTGTTAGAGGCCAAGAAAGAGGGCTCCACCTCAGAAGCAATGCCATTTATCCTTAAGATCATCGGCAGATACTTGCTAGGAAAAGATTGCTTTGGAACAAGTAGTGAAGAGAGGTGAACCTGGAGATCCGTGGCCAAAGAGTCTAAAGGCTCTTCTCAGGCACTAAAAAACCTTTCCAGGATGCAGAAATTCCTATTTACTCACATAAGGCTTTAATTGCTTCATAGCCCAAATAGTTTCTACACAAATTGGATTTTACCCTGTGAAGGCCGAAACCTTTTTAAATTGTTCTCTTACCTGTATGGTTGTGAAGTCATTCATAGAATAATTGGAACGTTTGACCCCAAACATGCCCAAGTGCAGAAGGAATTCATCACTTGCATATCAGCTTGGGATGCCTTTTTCTGCCTTAATTCGAGTGCACTTTGCAAGGCTGCAGGGGTCATGAGCTGTGCTGCTTGCCTTTCCTGTGGACACTCTCCAGTGAAAGAAACCAGGACAACTCACTGGATAGAAAGGAAAAAGCTGTCTAATTAAGAAGCAAGTGTACATCTGTCTCAGGCCACTTGCCAAGCATAATGTGGCAGGGAGGCAAATCGTTGTGCTGCTGGAAACTGCTCCCTTTGGACTGGCTTACTCCAGAAGCGCAGGGGACAGACGCCTCTCAGTCAGGTTCAGGACTTTCTGTGCCCACCTAATGGTGAAGAAGTTGTGGGATTTGTCAAAACTTCATCTGATCCCAAACATGCCAGAGGTTCCTGAAATTTAGAGAGCTCTGAATGTGCCTCTGATTTACTTATTTAAAGCTACACCTTGCACTGCTATGAAATCAGAGATACACAAGCACAGTAGCAGATGTGTCTCACAATTATCTCCAGGAACCCGTGGCCAGGCTGTGACAAAACGAGCCCAGATGTGGCAGGTGTCACCAGGTGGTGGGAGGGAAAGGAGCATTGGAGGACACTGTCAAAGTGGATAGACAATTTGGCAGGAAAAAGCTGGATCACGTGGGAAATTTGGAACATTCCAGATTTTCTGGTACCCTCCAAAGAGGCTGCACTTATGGAAAGAAGTCTCCTGAAAACCTTAGACTGGAGCTTGATGAAAAAGCTATTTCTGCTCTTGAAGCTCTTGTTGTTACTATAGCCAGAATTCCATCTGTTCCTAGGATGATTTTATTAATTTCACATGATATCCTTCTGATGTTAATAAGGGAAGAGATGAGAGAGAAAGGGAGGTAACCAGACACCCTGTGAACAAGCAAGAGACCCCTCAGCACCATCCTGCCGCCACAGATGATGCAGGTGAGGTCAGTGTCCACGATTTGAATGAGGATAATGATTTTGGCAAGTGCATAGTTTTTCAACCTTGGTCCATCTTCTAGAAAAAAAATCGGTCACTGTGGTACTGATTTCCCTTACACAGTCACTGTTTAGCCAGTAAGGTCCTGAGGTGGCTTTTACCACCCTTCTGGTGTGAGGAGCACATAGTGAGGCTGATACAGAGCTTTAGATCAGATGTCAAAACCCGTTTTAATGCTTTTTCTCTCCTCTTCATCAACCAAACTTACAAATACTTCAAGTGCTGTCTCCTGATAGGTGAGATATTGGGAAGAAAATCTTCCCTGTGAGGGTGGGGAGGCCCTGACACAGGTTTCCCAGAGAAGCTGTGGCTGCCCCATCCCTAGAAGTGTCCAGGACCAGGCTGGATGGGGCTTGGAGCAACCTGGGCGAGTGGAAGGTGTCCCTGCCCATGGAAATGGGGTGGAACAAGACAAACTTTAGGATCCTTTCCACCCCAAAACCATTCTGTGATCCTGTGATTCTATGAAATGTATGTGAAAGAGATCCAGGCTCACACAGAAACATCTTTGCTTAACATCCACCCCACTGATGACTGTAACTTAATTACCGTGCGTACTGCACCGGTGACAGTAAATATTAGTGCTGTGTGCTACAGAACAAATATCCCGTGATGAAAAATTCAAACGGTATCGAGCTTTTCATTAGTGCAGTAATGGCTTTCTCACACATTTAGCTCATTTTTAACTCGACCTGCTAGGGGAAGGAAATGACATACTTTCTGTTGAATAAGACAGCGCCGAGATTATATGAAGGTGCGTTTTTATGGGTAAAGAAACTTATGCCACATTAATCTATTTTTATGCCTTGCAGTACGTGCTGATGAGTCATTTGAATGCCAAGTTTCATTAGTAAATTGGGAGTGATATAGGCAGCCCTGTGCTAAAATAAAAATGTATATTTCATTTAAGAAGGCAAAAAATTTCAGTAGTGCTGCAGAATGTCTTAGAACTCTAAGTAGTATCCTAGGATGTGAGGATTAACTCTTAGAACCTTGTTTATAAGGCCAGTTTTGTGTCCATAAAATGCACATTAGTAATACAATCTGCCCAATATTGTATTGTTCTATCATTTCTCTACGGATCATATTAGTCAGTGTCCTGTTAACATCCATTTTATCATACTGTCATAATCTGATATTGAAATGAGATCTGGCACTTTTGGGGTCCTGTGCAAGATGAAAAAATGGGTCTCCAGCAGTCTTCCTCTTAGATATAATTGAAAAAGAGGCAGGCATGAGGGCATGCTGTGATTCACGCTGCCGGAGAGTGATCTGGAATCATTCAGATGATGAGTACATAGAGAATGCCGTGCACAGAAAGATGGCAATTTGCTGTACTAATGTTTTGAAAATGAAAATTTCTAGCTGTTTTGCAGAGGAGCTTAGTAGGAAAGGCAGAAGAAAAAAAAAATAATAAAATCTTTTATAGTTAAGTCAGATTATTTCTGTTGTTTTTGGAAAGGCTGCACAAAGAAATGTGTTTTCTGGAGAATAGTGTAAAGCATAAATGAACATTGCTTTATTGACCAAAATAAGTACAAAATACAGGAAATGGAAGGAAAACAGCAAATGAGAAAAATTCTCTCTCATTCCTTGGGGAGTAGTTTCACAGAGGGATCCAGGGGCACCTTTCAGGCTCCTTAAACTGAATCTTGGATCCCCACTGTGGCCACTTAGCCATAGGGATGGGCAACCACGTACACCCGGTACTTCAAGCCCATAAGCCTATATTTCTGCCATCAAGCCCAATTTCCAACAGCCAAGCAGCCTGACAAGCCCCAGCAGGAATGAAAACAATGCTTCTCCTTCTTTCCAAATAGATTATAACTAATGATATCAATGTCCTATTCCTCTGGTGCTTCCACCTAGCTTTAATAACAAATAAATCAAACCAGCACTTCCAACCTTTGTTTAGTATCTATGCTGTCAGTACTGATGCACAGTCAGTATTAAAATGTTATTTTATTTTACTTCTTGTCCTTTGTTTTGAATAGCTTTGTTCTTGATATCATCAGTTGGTATTAAATGAAGCAAATTCAGTACTAAACTATGTTCCTTTCTTCAGGATTTTTCTGTTAAATACTGCCAAGCTCATGCAGCTGGCCTGTCCCCAAGAGAGTGACCCAGCCACCTGACCCAAGTCCTCTCCAAGGAATTGAACCAATCCCCTGTAAAAATCCAACTCTGTCTTTGGGACATCAGGGATGCCCTTGGATACCTGCAGAGAAAGCAGGACCACAGGGCTTGGCTCAGCCTTTCGACATCCAGGGGAACATTTCCTCATCAAATACATGAAAAATCATCCATTTCAGTGAATATTTTTTTTCAGAAATCATGCTGTACAGTAACAACTCCTCTGTCTGCATGTTGGAGCAGATAGGATCAATTCCAGTGTTGTTCAGCAGGATTTAAAGGTCCTTTAAAATATGGAACATCCAATTTTTTCCCCTCCATTTTACAGTTTAAGTTCCTCTTGCTACCCCTCACCATCCTGTGCTTTTTTTGGTGATATTTTAAAATCATCATTCCTTGTTCTCCTTAATGTATCTGGTTCTACCATTGCTATTTAAATTTTTTATAAGTCTCTACCCTGAAACAGTCGAAGTGTGATCTTTCCAGCAGAACGGAGGAGACTCCTTTGCTTAGGAGGAGCATATGTGCTTTGCAGGGCTCTGAGTGACCCAGAAATAGATGGTTCCTGGGAAAACACTGTTAATCACCAAGATGGGCAATTTACTACACGTGCAAGTCCAGGTGAACAGGGAATCTTCAAGAAACTCCCATTGAGCTG
>VYXC01009179.1:1046823-1131823 GCA_013397175.1 Platysteira castanea | reverse complement strand
TCACCCTTATTGCAAAAAACTGAACTACCACATAATTTTTGAGATCTGAAATTGAAGGACTTTGAAGAATATTTGAAAGAAAGAACCAAAACTATTTACTAGGTTGAAAGTTTGAATAGATTCATACTGAACTCAACATTGACTTCAGTTGATAAATTCAAGATAAAATGGGTTAGTAACATCATGACATCTGTGATTCTACAGATCAAATTTATAAACCAACAATCATTAAAAAATCCCAATCAAGACCAAGAAACTCAAAGTTCAAATGAGGGACTAAGAGTTTTTGACATAATTTTGATCCTCAGTAGGATTCACTTAAAGAAATATCTGTTTCTTGCTACTGAGGGTGGAGGATACACGGAGTATGACATGAAAACCAAAGTAGCAGGAGTCAAGGTAAGGCATTTTTGAGTATATAACCATTTCCACATCACTAATGCTGGCTCAGGGCAGGGTCCAGGGGACACATCTCCACAGCTGCTGGCTCAGTGGGCCTTCATGGTCCACAGCTGTGGGGTTGTTGCAGTTGCTCAGCAAAAACCTTCCTTTCTCAGGAGATGGGCAGTGCATGGGGAGGCACATTACCATGCCAGCCCTTCCTTTTGAGTTAAATCTGGGACATCATTGTGGATAACTTTTGAGGAATTTCAATAAAAGAGTGTCTAGACTCACACAAACTGGTGTCAGGTGGCTGAAGGCAGTTTGTTCAGAATGTGACTTATTTAGTGGCTTCAATGTTAAACAATATGGAATTAAACAACAGCTTTTCTATAAGGTCCCTCCCAACCCTAACCATTCTATGATTAAAATATATTCCTTTTCTTCGTGACTGGCCATATTTTGAAATGAGGAGAATCACGGGTTTATGGATACCTTGTGACAAGCAGCACAGGATGAAAAATTTTCCCCTCAGCTCATCTTTGCAATGAGCATTTATGGCTTAAAAGGGAAGAGACCAAATACCGACTTCAGGTTTACAATCACATTCTCACGGACAAAGTCCAGCCCCTTCATCACGTATTTATCCAAGCCAGTGAGAGCACAAACCAGAAATCCTCCTATTCTGTGCCACTCCGGTTGTAATCTTCCACCCAAGTAGATGGGTGGGATATAAACGACTGGATTTCCAGTGGGAAAAGCAAAGGGATTCTGTCCACACGGCAGGTACAGGCACGTGGGCAGTGCACAGCAGGTGTTACAAGCTGTGAACTTCAGCATGGGAGTTTATTTAGCACTCTGCACCTTCCAGGCAGACATGAAGGCTCGTGGCTTGGCTTGCAGGTTCCCATGGCAAGATGACAATTACACAACAGGTTAACTTACTGCAGAGCCAGCCAGGATCTGTGACTCTCCATGGCATATAAAAGAAGTGAAAGCACAGCCAAAATAAATTCATTTAAAAATATGAGCAAATAGACATGACATTTTCCTTGCAGTTTTTGACTGGCTCTAAAAATATCAACAGTCTCTCCAGCTCTGGTGCATGCTCCCAATAAACAGCTTTGGAGACTGATTAAAACTCCACAGCTCTGCTTCCCTGCTTTATCAATCCCATTAGCCATTTGCTGAATTGAAGCTATGAATCTACAGTGAACTTGGGGGAGGGGGTTAAACAGCCACACAATGGGTCAACATTTGTCTAAGGGCTCATCTCTGCAGATATTTTGGTTGCAAAATGAGAGAGTACAGCAGTTAATCAAAAGGACAATAGTTTTGTTTTCAATTCATACTGTACTTCAGGCCAAATCAAGTAGTCCCAATGTGTGCAGCAAAATCCCACTGGTTGCCTGAATATGTATTTTTTTTCCCAAAAAAACTTTGTATTAGTTTGCAATTTTTCAATTGCTGAATGTTGTTCCAGCCTTGGCCCATCCCAGTCTATGGCAGTGCTGAAGTTCAAAGGAATTTGGAGCAGTCGCTTGCAAAATGAAACAAAAGGCTCCCGCAAAAGGGTCAGATAACCCAAACCTGCAGCCTGAGCCTCCCCTTTTCAAACAGGGAACCATGCAGGCTGGAAAGTCCTCCCCAAAACTGCAAAATGTTTGCCAGTACAGAATTACACACTGATTTTCGGGCTTGTGTTGTACAGCAGATACCTTTCCATTATTCAGCTGTGTCCTGATCCAGGCAGGCCAAAACTGCTGGAATTATATTCTTATACGCACAAACACTGCACCTCAGTATGAAAACAAAATTGCTTACTGGGTGCAATCACAGTATTAAATTAGTCCACTACCAAATGTACTAGGAGGATAAGGAGATGCCCTTTATTATTTAAACTAAAAGTGACATGATTAATTTACCCTGATGAGATCCTATGGCAGGGATAAAACAGGGAGTGAAACACAGAGAAGGAGCAAAAGGAAAAGAGAGGGAGAAAAGCAAGTTTAGCCTGTAAGGATTCACTCACATAGGTCGTTGTAGCCATAATAATGCTAATAATACCAAAAAACCTGCTTTTTCTAGCCCGTGAAGTGGGAGTTGAAGGTTACGCAGTGTGTGTAACTCAGGTGTCAATGAGACCTCTGAAGTACTAGGGAAATAATTCAGTTTTCCTATTAGGGTATGAGTCATCCAGAAAATTTCAGAACTCTTTATTGACAAAGAAAAGTGCTAAAAAAAGGCTGAATTAAAGGTTACATACAACCTATCTGCAAGATTTCGACAAATTACCACCAGAAAAGACAACAAGTAGAATATAGAACATGAATAAAAGAATAAGTTGTTCAGCCCACTGCTGGATTCAAAGTCACTGTAAAGCCTATGGACATAACTAAGGCCATGGGAGAGTCCTTCCAGCAACCCAGGTAAGCTCCAGAAATCAAATCAATACACTGCAATAACAACAAGGGTGAATGTATTGTTAGTGCAAATAAAATTCACACATTCCTATTCGGATGTTAACAGCTAAAGCAAATGTTCGACAAATCCTAAATAAATTATATTGACAATGTTAATGCAATCCACCACCAGTGCCAATACATTAAAAAACAGTAAAGACATTGTAATTTAAGAGTTTCAAATCTCTGCTTCTTAATATTGGTGTTATCCAATAAAACACATCCACTGACCGTAATATCTATTTTAAAAATTACTTCCTGCTTTCCTAAGAAATTAAACCAAAAAGCAATAAACATGGTTTATGCAAGCCTTGGCAGTTCCCTAGTTGTGCTTGTTACACATGAGGCAGCTACAGAGGGGACAAGGTAAAAAAGAAGGGGGAGAAAATGGGAACTATTTGCCAGCATATTATTTTCAAAGCATTCACTTCAAGGAAGGGTAAGAGTACTACAAGCTATGTTATTCAAGCATCAGATATAAATACATGGATTGTAAAATACCCACTTTCAGATCTGAAATCTAAGTAAAACAATTTATTCTGCTACAACCCTCTTATTACCCTTTAAATTTAGCCAAAGTATTCCCTGCCAAAGATAGATGGAAACACGATGAACAAATCCATCCTTCCTGTACTGTAGCAAGAAATTCAGGCCCTATCTTCCAGTCACTCATTTACATATAAAGAGATTTACTAAAAATTAATAGTATTTTCTATTTTTAACCATGTAAAAATTAAATAAATGAACTGGAGTGGATTAGATTTAGCTCAGAAATGATGCATAAATGCACTCTGACATTGTCCTGCGTGCAGGGGGAATTTGGTACTTCTTCCTTCTGGACCCACTTACTTCAGGAAAACCAAAGCAGTTGAGAAGGGTTTGGGCATTTGGAGTCTTCCAAAAAGGAATATAGTTGTAATAGACATTTTTTTAATTTTTCCGAAGTGTTTTCTCAAGGACATTCACAGCAGAAAGCTGAATGTCTTTCCTAGAGTCCACCAGAGGTATCCTGCATATTTCAAGCTGAAGACATGGACATGCATTGATAGGATTTCATACTAAGATCTATGTAAGTAAAAATAATTACAAAATACATATGAATATTTTTTTAATGTTTTCAAATCGCTAAATTCAAAGGAAAACATAAGGACACAAACTACTTTTACACTGATGTGCCACAGATGAACTGAGCAGAGGCTGGAATACTTGAATAAAGAATGATCTCTTAATCTGCAATGTTTTGGTAGAACTGAACTAGCGACAGTTCATGAAAAATCCTGATCTCACAGTTTTGAATCAGTTCCATTCCCAAACAAAAGTACCTGTAACATCTGGAGTGAAACTGGAGCCACTTGGAATTTTCTCACGAAAACTTGCAGCAAAGAATTTACTGTAAGTTTTGACTTCAAATGGTTTCATTTACTCCCTGAAAATAGTTCAGACTCAGAAAAAACACTGTATATCTGATTTCATATGCTTTGGAGGTGGGACTGGCAATTTCACTGAAGCTGCAAATGAAGCTGAAATCTCAGAGTTATAAAGCTAAACAAAACAAAAAGAAAAATGTGTAAAATTCTGTGAAACAAATTATGTGAATTTTGCACAGCTGTACTCAGGGCATAACTGTAAATGAAAAGACCAAACTAATTAGATGATAAGCAGTTGATCTGCCTTATATTGTTCTATCATATGTAGTAGGTATAATATCTCCACATGAATGACTTGAAGCAAGTCATCAACATACTGTGTTCAAGAAAGCTGATCAGATTAGAAAGACCTTGTAAATTATGCTCGAAGATGAGATTGATGATAACTTCCTACACTCACAGTTACACCAATAAAATTTCTTCATCTCTATTAAACTTCAGGTTTCTGGAGACTGTCCTGACAAGACCAAATTAAACGTAGGAGTTCATCAGTGCAAAGCAGACACCAACGGGTCAAATGACTGAGTGTTATTTTGAATGGGTTTCCCAGTGTCTTTTTAGGAAATCCATTTTAAAAAAANAAAAAAAAGGAATAATTTTTGTGGCTGGTTTCCAGCGATAGAATCAATGAGCAATATTCAGGATGCTGGCTGAAAGCCAGATGTAAGGCATCACTGTAGCCCTTAAGTATAGCAAGCTTGATTTTAAGCCTAGGAATAGCCCCACTGAATTTCCCAATCCTCACGTGCCTAAAGAGGAGTTTGTGCACATGCACTTCTGCTGAGCAAGGCCAGGGCAGATAAAGTTGCTGGTGTATTTCTCACTCTCACTGCAGACCATTTACATCACATGGAAAATTGGGAAAGCTGAAAAACCCCTTGTCCCTAAGTGAGGGGTGCAATCCACCAGCAAGGCTGCTTCCTGGAAATCCTCTAAAAAGGACCTCTTGGATATTCACTCAAAATATGTGACAAAGCAGCGCCAGTCCAGGGAACAAATATCTTCCATCCCGGTGCAAAATGTAGCCAACACAGAGGTTACACAAGATTTGTACAATTTGGGCAAGAGAAATTAGAATCCAACATTCAAGCAGAGAATTTTTCTCCTTCTACTTTTAGGTGGCACAAGAGACCACTCTGTTTTTCATTTCTCGTTTTTACCATAGGCAGATGAAAATGTCAGCAACCTGAGCGTATCTTTATCAAATTAGCAAAACACGTGAGGTTTCATTGCAGAGAAAAATAACATGAGATGCTCTGGGAACATGCAGCAACGTGGGTGGCCACGATGAAGAATAAGCTTTGGAGTATTTATACAGCAAATAAATATTCACAGACACTGCTATTCCCACTCACTAAAGTTTTGAAAGACATTATTCTCCTACAAGACAGATAAGAGAGAAGAGGTGGGGGGTGAAGGGAAACTATTATGGAATGAGGAATAAGGGCCAGAGCCACGAGCACAAGATTGATGTGAATACTACAGTAAGCAAAGACCAATTCACTGCTTAAGGGTGTCAAAATGCAGTCCTGGGAGAGAAGAGGAGGCTGAGAAATGAGAAAAGAAAAGGCAAGAGGAGGAATGTATAAAGAACAGCAAATATTAGGGAAATGAGGAAAAATAGGAGGAACCAAATGTCACTCGAAGAGGGTACAAGTGCAATTGCTTCTCCTCCTCTGTTAATCCACAAATTAATGAAACCGGAGCAAGCATAAAAATAAACCATTTTTCTACACGTTCAGAGGTAAATCTTACAGGTCTCCCAGAATAAAGTCAGATAAGAGTGAGAGAAGCAGCAGCACCAGAGTATGCAGCACAAGCACATTACAGCAATTCTACTTTATCGTTCACTGCTCTTACTGGAAAATCTTACATGTTACAGGGTTCAAGGCAAGGCACTGATAAACTGCACTTTCACATTATTTCACTAAGGCAGCACAGGTATGTAGAGCTTCTCAAGTGATGAAGAATCTGAATGGTTCTGCGAAAAACCACTCAAATATTCATATATGTAAAAAAAATAATTTATAAGCTTTGACATTGAATATCAAATATTTAAATAAACTTTCCTGTCCTAATTTTTATTCACTGACATGGTATGCATATTTTATTGTTTATTTTTTCTAAACTCCTATTAAAAAATCTGTTAAATTAAACTCAGTTAACTTTCATACTGTGAGATCCCTGCATACTTTTAGAGCAACAGAACCTCATTAATATCAACACAATCCTATAGGTTTCGTTCTGCTAAATTTGACAGGGCTTCTTCAGAGGCAACTTTCCCTTTATTGACTTGGAAACACAGTTGGGGAACCTTTTGTGAGGTTGTGAACCAGTATGAGACTTAGGGGTTTGGGGATTTTTTCCTCCTAGATCTTGAGATGTTGTGAGACCACAAAGTGTTTTATCATGGCTTGAGGGTGACTGAGTTTCTCTTTATTATTTGCTTCCAATCAGAAAAGCTCGAGCCCGATAGTTCGTTCCAAGTTTGTGATTTAAAAGAGAGAAATGGGCAAATATTGAGCCCATCCCTAATTACACTCTATATTTCTGAATATGCAAATTTGAATGTACTTGGAATTTTCTCTAAGTGATTTGGCAAGTATAAATTACCCTTGCCCTTAAGACTCTGAGCTTCCACAGACAATGTATCAACAGCTGGTGTTGAAAGGCTGCAGCTTCACTATTAACAATCAATACAAGTTTTCAACAGGAATACACTTAGCCAGCATTAATGCAATTACATTATGTTAAATAATATTAATACCAAAGGCATGTCCATTGCTGGCCCACACCAAAGTCATAACATTCCTCAACAACTGTCTCTACTGTTTAAACATTCACCTAGAACAAAAAACTCCGATGCTTTAGGACATAGCTTTTATACTTTTCAAATTCTGTATTGCCTAATGTGTAATTCTGAAGTTCCTTGTAGCTCATTAGCTGCTCTCCTAGGCCAGACAGACACAACAAAGCCTCTCCGAGCTTGCTATTCCAGGACACTCAGACTGTCCTAGGCCTAAAAGGTGTAAGCTAGAGCCCCTAGAGAGGTGGAGATATTTAAGAAATTACATCATTAGCTAAAGTTTTAATTGGTGAATTTATGCTGATATGCAAATGGACCAAACCTATAAATTTGTGAAGAAGTCGTGACTTTTCATCCATCTTGGGTTCCATTTTGGAAGTAGCCTCTGGCTCCCCAGAGCGTACCTGTGAAGGCCTTTCAAATTAATGCCTACCTTTATTCCCTCACTTCTGTCTGGTCTCTGTTTCTAGGTAGGCATCGACTCAAGCATCAACTCAATCAACTCAAACATTTAAGTATGTAAAAAAAAATTGTAATGTTGGACATCAGTCCTTAGATTAACTTTCTTGTCCCATTTTTTTTTTTATTCTGTGGAATTGCTGTTTCATCATTTTTGTAATTTTAAATCGGTTATGTATTTTATAGGTTGTGTTCCAGAAAGACAAATCTGATTTTTACACCTGCAGATGCAAGAAAGGAGTTGCCCATGCTCTGTATAGAGAATCTCCGTGGTGACGCAGGGACAAAAACCCTGTCACCTGTATCTGGATGTGGGAGATTCATCCATCTTTAAAGCTCACCTGCCAACCCAGGGATACTTCATCATAATTCATGTTGAGAATATCTTGGTGTTTGCTGCCCACTGCCCCCATTTCATGGAATGGGCTTGTGAATTTTGATCCTTCACAAGGCCCAGCCAGCCAGGTGCAAGGCAGGGTCAGAGGTGTGTTTACACACACTCCAAGTTATCTCTTATAAAAGCAACTTGATGACAATTCCCAAATTAAATTTTACGGAACTGGGGCCATGTTTTCCAGTGCAATTATGAGCCAGTATGGCACCGATGGTGGTTTTCAAATCACTCACTGCCAGGAAGCAAATAATATAAATCCAAACAGGATGTTCCGGGCAAGGGCTAACAAGCTTTGCCTGGTATTGTGAACTATCCAAAAAGCCCACAAACTACATTAAAATATTCCTAAAGTAAGAATCACACCAGTACAGAATATTACACCTGCATTAACACTTTCGAAAATCCCACTGATTGTCTATGTGTAATATTGAGTATTCTAAATACAGACTTTTATATTTGGCCCTTAATACTTCCAGACCTGGAGGATATAAGATGGTAGCCAAAAGGATGGAGTAAATGCAGAGCTTTACAGATATACGGCCTTTAATTTCCAAATGCATTTTTAACTGCAATGAATTAATTCCCTGTGACATGAATAATGACATTTATCTTTTAAAAGAGAATTTCACTGATCAGGAAGGCATTCAGAATGACAGCCCATGCTGAAAAAGCATTTCATTCCCACCAGTGTCTCCAGCTATATTTTGCAATTCCATGATCCAGAGTCTCTCTCTATTAGAAAAATGCTTTCCTGTTGAAGGGAAATAAAATGAACACCTCATAGAGGAGTTCCTAAAATTTGAACAGGCATTTGAATGTGCCAAGAGTAGCAGCTGTTTTTGCCAGAAAGCAGATCTGGCAAGCATTTAGTCACAAGGTCACTGCTTATGGGGCTTTCCCAAGAGATGTGATGGAAAGCAAGAAATGCTGGCATGGCACTAGGACAGGTTGTCCTTGATGAACTGGAAGGAGAAGGCTGTTTTGGCCACAGGCACTCAGCAGCAGTTTCACTTTAGGGAGGATTGCACAATTTCTTCAGCTTTTTTGTTCACTTTCCCTGAGTTTCAGGTTTGAATAGCCTCAAAAATGTCATATTCACCCGTGCAGGAAGAACTCATGTAACCAAAAATCAGACACGGAGGCATCATGAAACGTAACTGGATATGGCTCTCTGGCTATCCACACTCTGTGGAGATTTAAATGTTTCCTGAACTAAGTGACCTAAAACTGTGTGGGCCCCTGTGAATTCTGCAGTTCTGTAACCCTGGAATTTGCTGCGGAAGCTTGCAGAAGGATTATAAATTTAAAACTTCACTTCTAAAAGCATTGAACTGCAGACCCTGCTAGTGGTCTAGATAGGAAAAAAGGGCTATCCTTGTTGTCTTGCAAAAACGGGATGGCCTGGCAGATTTTAGAGTGAAATGGCACATTTATCTTTCTCGATATTAACTCGGAAACAGAGAAACAATAAAATGGATATCAACATTCCCAACTATTTGCTTCCTGTTTGAAATACTTTGGCTGAATGCCGACTTTTCCAACCACACACTGCTAAATCCTCAGCCAAGGCAGCGACACATCCCAGTTGCATCTCCAAACCCCAGTGGACTTAGGACTGAGCAGAGAGCTGTCCTGCTCTTCCAGCATGCGTGTGGAGCTGCTCCTGATCGCATCCCAGCTGTCAGCTCTTGAGCTGGGATTCGACTGGTTCCCCATGAGCCCTCTCGGCTCCACTTCTGGATGCAGCAAAGCCAAGCAAGACCCTGCAGGTGACATTAGGGAAGGAGGTCCAAGCCAAGGTCAGACACACTTTCCATTCCTCATGCAAAACACCTGACCATCAACGGCACCAGCTTCCGCCAGCCACAGCGCAGGAAAAGCGTTCCTAGTGCAAGAACACGTGATAAACTGGAAACTGAAAATAAGAGGGTGTATGTTACATTTAACTGCATTAGATATGAAAGTTGACAAGCCATGGGTAATGGTTGTATTACTCATTTCTGCAGATCCGTCAATTAAACAAATTCCAGTTCTGAAATTACCTGCGTCACCTCTACTGCCCATTTTTCAGTTTCCTGGGTGACAAAGGAGCTTAGAAAGGTTTATTGATGAATTTAGCTATCACTTAGTGTTATTCACTGGTCTTTGCTATCTATGATGTCATTAGTTCTGACTGGTTTAAGGGTGGACAAAGCATCTGAAGACAAGGGCAAAGGAATAAAAGAGATTTGTGAAAAGGAGTGATAGGAAACTCAAAGCCCTTGGAAGTCAGTGGAGAGTACTGAAGTATTCACCCACCTCTTATTTATTGTGAGATTAAAAGCAAAAAAGCATTATGTAACTGTGAAACATTCCTGGTATTCTGGTACTTAGACAAATGCAGACAATAAAACACTATTATATGAAGTAGCTATCATGGGAGGATTGCTTAATGATCTGGTTATAAAATGTTTCCAGAAGTAGGTGTTTCTTATCTGAAAGCTTACCAAAAATAATTTAATCTTGTCCTTTTTGTCAAAATTCCTATCCCACCTTTTTCTGTTCTGCTTCTTGTTCTACTTAGTGAGTGATGTATTTCTTCCTCCCTATCTCTCCAAACGTATTGCATGTAAAGGTCAATTCTCTTAACACAGCTTCTGCCCACTCTTCAGCTAATGCATTATAGCACATTATCAAGTTTCCAAACAATTGTTCACTTTTCATTAGAATGTGCTAGGTTTCTCTCCTTCTGCAGTGTTACTGAAAATGGTGTTGAGTTGTTGACTAGTAACAGGAACAAGCAACTTCTGCCCTTAGAAGTGGGATGGAATTGATTCATCTTATTGAAAACAGACCTTGTGGAAGCTGGAATTTGTGCTACAAAGGTTGACGTTATGAATGTGCAGATAGCTAGTTTTCCAAGATATCCTTACATTTCTATTTTCATGAGTCATTTTCAGCTTCTGGTACATCATCTTAGGTCACCTTACTTCACGTGGATGTGATAGAAACGTAACATGCTAAGTCAGGAAAACTAACTCATACCTGTAAAAGAGCGTTTCCCCCCCTCCCATCTTTCTGCCATTTTCTGCGTTTTCCCATTTTTCTTTTTCCAAGAAAAAAGAAAATAATACTGAAACTTTACTTCCATTTCAATACAATGAATGGAGACCACAAATGTGAAAGAAAACAAAGCTTCAGGTTGGCAAAGAAAGTAATGATCAGGAACTGAGATAAAGAAAGCTCAAGAAAATGAAATCCAGACATAACAGTTGAAAAAACTTAGATATACTGATGACTACAAAACTAGTTTATGTAATATATATTTTATATCCAAACCAAACAGCTCTTTGAACATTATTGAGGCTATTATTACTTTGAAATAAACATTAGAGAGCTTCAAAGCCAGAGCTACATAATACCCAGTACACATTTACATTTACATCAGAATTAGGATGCAGGTTTTCACAAGCTAATCCACTCCACTGAACACGAGCACACAAAACACTGTACAACAGACACTGCATCTTTACATGGGTGAAAGTACCAGTGTCTTGTACAGCTGGCAAAACAGAGGTGGTGATAAAAGCTCTGTCCAGAGGGGCTGGGCCCTGCAGTGGTGAGAGAGCCCAGGGCATGAGTGCTGCTCCACTGTGGCTGATTCTGAATGAGGAGCTGTTGCTCAGTGGTGCTTTCTGTCTCCTGCTCACTTTTCTCCACATTCTCAAAAACATGCACACCTGTGAAATACTCCAAAACTGGACCTGTTTGCTTCCTGAACCCAACCTCCTGCCATCTGCAGCAATTCTCTAATCCAAATCAGAACTTTATCAAGCTTCACCTTGATAAATATCCTTTGTGACTCAAATTTGAATGAAATTTCTCCTTTATCTTGAGCACCTCCACCCTCTCTTTGATACCTAGGACAATCTTGCAAGCAGCTCCAAAACCTTCTCCTGAGAAGAACCTTGACAATGTCTTGGCTACTCACGCACTGAGACTGCTGTCTATCATGTTTATAAATATTGTCTCATCTCTTCTCATACCATCCCGTCAGCCTGTGCCATCTGTTACCTCCTGTGACATGTGCAGACTGAGCTCTTCACAGCAGCAGCTGCCTTCTTCTGTGCTTGCACTCAGCACCACCAGTGTTCACCCACTGCACGGTCCCCCAAGGCCACGATGATGCAGAAAGTTAATGAAGCTAATGAGGAAATCCCACTCTACCTTCTCCCCCTTCCTCTCCCCTTTGTAGAAGGAGCCCCTGGACAAACCCCACAGGGATCCACGTGGGGAGGAGCATGGCAAGAGGTGGAGGGAGGTTGTCCTTCTTTCTGTGCTCAGGATGGGGACGTGCCACCCGCACAGAGAAATAAGGGAAGGTCCTGAAGAGGTCACGAAGGCCATCAGATGGCTGGAGAACGGGATCGAAAAGGAGATCTCGGGGATGATGGGCCTGTTTCACGTATGGAAGAGGACACTAGGAGAAAATCCAATCATAGCTCAAACCACTGCTCCCGAATGATGTAGCAAACTCTTCTCTGTGGAGGCAGCAAACAGGACAAGGGGCACAGGCCACAAAGTGCAGCTTGGGAGGTTCAGATCAGACATTAGGAAATTCTTGCTCAGGGGGAGGGTGATGCAGTGCTGGAACAGCAGCCCAGAGAGGCTGTGAAGTCTCCTTCCCAGAGCATTTCCAAAGCTCAGCTAAAAACTGCTAACCCCCATTTCCCTTTCTGCCACTTCCCAAGCAATAAAAGTTAAATGCATATTTCATCCCGATAAAATATTAAATGCTTTAAATGCAACAAGACTCTTCAAACACGTGCAGCTTTCCATGAGAAATGCCAGATATCCTTTACAATCTGGGAAATAAACTATTCTCCTAATTGCTCTCAGAATATATTTGCAAATTCTTTCCAAATTGTAGATATCTAGATATTTGCAGTAAAAGATAAAAGGTCATATATCAGTTCTTAAGGTGCTATAAGTGTAAGTTTTACAATAGCATATAGTAGATGGAAAAACTCTCCCTCCATCTGCATCACAGAAATTATTCACAAGACATTTCCCTCTCTGAAGTTGTCCACATCAACATATAGTTCTTATAAACACTTTATTATGTGGTTTATGCAAATAACAGCAACTTGGTGAAACCACTGTGCGTGAGTACCTGCATGCAGATATACAGAACCAAGCAGCAAAAAGAAATCCTGGACATTCAAAACCATTACTCAGGCTGGAGAGACAAAAGAGGATTTTTACTCTCGTTGCTGTAATGCATTTTATATGCTGCTGATAGGTATGACTTGGAAATGGCAGCAGGAAAAGGAGTATTACAGCTGTTCTCTCGTGGGGTGAAACTGGTCCCACTGAATCTCTGAAAGCCCCTTAAGGCCCATATTTTAGATGAAACTTTTAGAAGTAGATGACCTCGGGTGCTGAAGTTAATTCTTCCTCTAGTCTTTCACACTATTTACTTCCTGAGTACATTTCAAGACTTTACCTGCTTCTCTCATTTTTTAAAGAGATCTGCCTTATTTATTGTTTGCTTGACAGGTTGCAGTCCCCTCAGTTTTACTTGATAAAAAGCACCATTATTGCTGGTGGGTTTGGTTTCATTCAGCATGAGCTTGTTGGGCAAGGATAGGAATGTATAGAAATAAATATACAGAAAAAACATATTATTGGAATGAAAGGCAAATATTAATTACATGAACACTACTGATGTGACTAAATGCACACAGCTCTCTAAGTCTTAAAAAGAGTGAGTTTTAACTCGTGGTAGGTCAAGGATATCCATTAGCAGCATCTCCCCTCAGCCCCTGCATGCTGCAGTGGAGCAAAATCAGACCACCAAACTACACGAGGTCTTTTTCTCACACAGTTGAACAACTTCTGATGCTAAATGAAAACCAGGATGTCTTGAACACAGCTGTGTCACTCCAGACCTGGAGCAGAGCTTACTGGCATAGCAATCCCGAGTTATGTGGTAAAGTTCTAAAAATCTCTTTTTTTCCCCGTCTCTCTCTCTCTCTCTTTTTTTTTTTTTTTTTTTGTATAATGAGTGTTTAAAAGCTTAGCAAATAGAGTCCTAAAAATGTAATTGTAGCTTGGTAGCACTATTAAATATGTATACTGTGGTCTTTTTGACAATTGGTTTAATCCCTTTATAAAGTCTTCAGAAGTTCCATCACAGAAGCATGGATGCTGTTTTGATCTATTTATTACTCTTAAGTGCTCAGAGAACTGTCCCTATTTTCTAATTAACACTTTTAAAGATAAAAAGCTATGTATTAAATCAATCTGAATGATGGTTGTTTGTGAATCCCACAAGATAAGGCAATTTGCATGTTCACTTTGTACTTACAAACTAAATCTGCACATCTCCAAAGCAGCTCCTTATAATGTAAACCTTTTGTGAGTATTTGTAACTTAAAAGAAAGTTTGGCCTAGTACAGAGGCAGTGCCAATTATCTAAAGGACTTCTTTACTGAACATGATTAAGATACAAAATTATTAGGTTGTTATTTTACATTGTTTGCAGAGAAATTTGAGGAAACTACTTTAGGAACGTTAAGTGTTCTCCTGTTTTGCTGTCTTTCCTTCTTTTTTTCTGTACATGTAATAACATGAGTGCATTCATGAACAAGCAACCAGTCCAAACAGCAGCCAGTCTCCACATCACACTCAGGTTCAGCTTCCTTTGACACGAATTAAATCACTGCTGAATCCAACTGTTCACCATCCTGACTGAGCATTAAGCTGCAGCTTCAACTCCAAGACTTTATAAACTGAATTTTAATACAAATACTAAATTAAAACAGTGGGTTTTTTTCCTGGAATCCAGATCTTATTATTTAGCACAGTAAACGTATTAACAGAAATAGATATTTCACAGCAGTGAAATGGTCTCTGATCTCAGAAACAACTCCACCCTTACTAAGGAAGAAATCAACAAAGCTGTATTGCCAGACCTCTCTTGTGAAGATGCATGTTACTATTTCCAGATGGCAAGAACATAACAAGTATACCTATGAGACACTTTTTTTACCGTATTTGCTCTTGAACATCTCATAAGAAATTATTTCTTTCAGGTTTTGCAATCTGCCTTCCATCACTGCCTTGGCTTCTCTATAACACAGGTCCAGCACAGACAAGAAGCAGGGCAAACAATTGGTCATGGCTTTTAGCTCTAGCAGGTCTGATGATGGTTCAGGCATGGGATACCTCTTCATCCTCACTTTTGGACTTCCTCATCGTCTTCCAGTAGCAATTTAGGAAGTGGAAAGTCATGTCATAAAATACTTTTTATACATTTTGTACCTCTCTTTCTTAATAGAGTTTCTATTATCGTCTTGTACCATCACTGAAAGGCAGGGTTTTTACTAATTTTTTTTTCCCTAAAATTCTCCCTGATCTTCAAATCAAGGAATTTACCCTGAATTCAGATTATTTTTCCTGACCCTGACCACAGTGTCTGTCCTTGTGACACACAGTCTCTCTCCATTTACCTTACAAATACATTCAACACTGTCCCTTATAAAAGCCTCCTATATTCAGTGGTAGACCACAGTGGGTAAATTTTTGTTCTGGTCTCGCAACTACACAATCAAATTTTTGTGCTCCAGGGTTAATCTGGGTCAGAAGGCCCCAAGAATGCACATCTGACACTCCTAATCTAATTCTGGAAACATGAGATTTGCAGACAGAAAATCTCTTTCTGGGAGCAGAAAAGAATGTCAGACCCACTGGGACACTAAAATGACTTTCAACTATTTTTCACTTATATGAATTTAATCCAAGGACCCCAAAGCACATTATTTTACAGACCCCTCTACACACCTGTGTCACAGCATATGCATTATTCTGCCTCATATAGAAGAGAAAATAGAGGCACCTCCTTCTCTGAGTTCATTCAAGGATGGAACTGCACATGGAGTATCCAGAAACGATCCAGGAGGATCGAAAATAACTCAGGAGGCCACAGTCTTCTTGATGGTAGAAACTTCACTGAGATTGGGGTGGGAAGGGTAGAATTTGGATTACTGGGAGTGTGTATTATGGGAACTTGCAAATGGAAGATGGGCTTCTATCTGAAAGAAACATTAATAAAAGTGGAGATACAGCACAAAGGCTTGTAACAGGTCACAAAGAGAATGGAAATATAAATGTGACAACTATCAAGGGGTGGATTTTTTTACCCAATATCACAGAATTTCAGGTGACCCATAAACTTAAGATTTGTTTTCAGGAGTGACACATCACAGAAGGCACAAACCCCCAGTTCTCATTAAAAGCTGATGAGATTAATCTGGGTTATCTTCAAACTGAGTGGCTTGAGAGCATGTCCAAGACTTCAGTGCCCCAGACACATCCCAGCTCCACTCGGGGACAACAGCAGATATGATTTTATCTTCTCCCTTCTCCAGAGAGTCTGTTTTCCATGGATGGGAAATCTGCCATCTTCACGACACAGCCTCTTGGTGTGGGAGCCGAAGGACAAGGACTTGGATCACGTTGCCCAGCTGAAGCAAAGATCAGTTAAATGGGATCACAAAGTCCATTTTTCTCCTAAACTCAAAGCAGGGAGCAGAACTTTTTCACCTCCATCTCTCCAGTTAAAAATTTTAACAAATCACAGCCAGCTTCTGCCCATCACAACAGTTTAAACCATTCAGCAGCATCTCTGCATCACCAAAAACACCTTCCTCCAGTGCTGGGTCATATCATGGTGGAAGCCTGCTTCCCAAGCCTCAGACTCCTTTTTGGGCCACAGCACCACACACAAAGCAAATTATCTGTTATAGAACAGGATACAAGAGAAATCAGAAGAACAGCTGGGGTTATTTTCAATAGAGATCCCTGTAAAAACTTTTGCCAGAACTCCTGCTATTGGTACAGTGACTCAAGCATTGTTATTCCATGAAGCTACTCGGTAGCTTGGACAAAACCATAGCTTTGTCTCACACTGCCATTTATTAATTTTTATTAATTTTTAACCAGTTGAGGAAACTTAGGTAGGCTGGTAGAAATTAGCCAAGCCAAGCTCGGCAGACTGAGTGGGCACAAACCACACCAAGAAGAAGCCAAGACCATCCCCTGGCACGAGGTTGGGGTGGCTCTGCAGGACAGTCTAGCAGAGCCACATGGAGTGTGCTGAAGGGGCCTAACTCACGTGACAGTGAATTTGACACACGTTCAAGAAAGCAATGAGTCATGGACACAAACTGGCCCTGGTGCCATACTCAGGCAGTGAAAGAAAGTCAAAAAAAGGAAGTATTGAGTTTCCCAGACTGAGGTTTGCCAACCTTCAGTGAGGGCAGACTGAAGATCTTCCACAATAAAGACCTGTCACGGTGGGGAAGAGTGAGCACAGCCCGCAACACAAGCACCAGCTAAATTTTCTATCAGTTTTTGGTTTGTTGGTTTTGGTTGTTTTTTAGTTTTTTTTAAGGAGGAACTAAAGCCGTCATCCCAATCCAAACGCTGTAGGAGACAAAGCATATTGATGGTTTGGTTACTAAACACACTGTGAATTTTCACAGTGGATCAGCAGAAAGTTATGAAGCACAGGTGTTCCTGTAATTGTGATACATTGGGAAAATTCATACTGTTAAATGAGCCTCAGCTTCACACTTCCACCTGTGTGATGTGGAAATGTACTGTGGGTACATGGGGATATAATAGAGGATACGTAGGAATGATTACTGGCTGGTTCAGGACCTGCTAGGGTTTATTTCTCTTAATTTGTCTGAGTGTGTAATTTCTGCATTTGTATTTACTGCCATCGTAAAGTGGGAAATGTGTGTTACATACGCTGGTAAAAATAAAGATAACATGAGAAAAAACAATGTTAATACACTGAGTGGAAAAGAAATCCTGAAAGCATGCACGCCAAATGAAATCTTGAGAGTCTTTAGGAAATGGAAAATATTTCAACAAGAGAATGAAAGCATGGGGGTTTTTTCCTGTCACATTTCAATTCTACTCCACAGTTTGTTTCCATTTTTTATGGGGAAGGAGGGAGGAGATGATTCAAGAATGGGAAATGTGGGAAATGTTAAAATGCAGAAAGATGAGGTCCTGAAACAGGTGGAAGGAAATATTTACATGGATTACCTGAAACAGAACATGAGAAACAAATGGAGAATGCTGGCATACAACTCAATTTATTTTCCTTTAACAGGTGTTTGTTGGGATGAGAATTAGAGATGCAGGATTTCTTAATTTTTTTCCAGACCTGTCAGAGTTTCTCAAGTGTGTGTTTCAGGACTATAAAAGCAAAGAAAAAAAAAAAAAAATAAACAAAGATCAAATAAAAAAAGGAAGATGATTAAACATATCTTCCTGCATGCCTTGGAGGTGTCAGCTTGGGTGTTTGACAAGGAACACAATTCTGACTACTCAAGAGAGAGCCTTTCAAGCTGTCCTGGAGACAGCAGACTTCTCTCTGCTAAGGTTAGCTGACATGACAGGATAACTGTAAAATAACTAGTTTTCAGAACTATTCCTCTTTTAAAAATCATGATCACCACCTTGAAGTGACACCTTTAAAAAAAGTGATGACTTGAATGCAGCATCTCAGAATTTGCCTACTCACACCACCTTGCTCTGGGCAGCACCTTGATGCTCCATAGCTGGAATTTCAAAGTGGCCTTCAAAAGTAGACCCCGCTGATAAGGACAGTCAAAGGGACAACTTATTCATCATGAGGATGGCAAAGTATTTCAAGGACTATATGCAAGCCTCTTCTCTAATCACAGATTACAATATCTCTTTTCCAAGGAAATCTGTAGCACTGGTAAAAGGAAGGAAAAACGGCTGGAATCAGTTTTGTTGAGAAAGATTTTCTGAGTAGATATGACAAATGCAACAGTGTATGTTCAATATATGTTATGTGACAACCATTTAATACCTCATATAACAGGGTTAAGTGAATCTGAGCCTAATGCTTTAGTCCAAGATTTTTTTCCAACAAATTTTGCCATTTTCCAATAATTTTATCAACTGAGCCTCCTATAACTCCCCTCTCTTGGATCTTCCCCTACATCTAACCCCCTTCTGAAACTCTCCTTTGGTCTCTCTCCTCTTCCCCCTCTCCATTTCCCCTCTTGGAAAGTGTTGTACTCCTGTGATACAGGAGTGACGTTGCTCGTTTGTGGCCTTGCTCACTCCTGCTCTCATCAAATAGTGCATCAAGCTTTATTTTAATTCTGCATAATAATGAAGCAAGCAGACATTAACTTTATCTCTTTATTGACCCACATATTATCCCCACAGGAAGCGGTCAGAGTGGCTGGAATCCATGTTATTTACCAGCTTAAACTCAAAAGCTCTTCAGACAGAGAAGTGCTCAGATGTTAAGATATTACCAGTATTTGAAGTACCCATATTTATTGATCTATTTAGTGTTTGAAACTATTTTACCCTTTAAACCTCTTCCCTCCTCTAGAAAATGAATTCATATATGACTTGAAAAAAAATCATTAACTGCTAGCTTTTAATAAAACCGATCTGTGCCTCTTCATATCCAGCCCAAAATTCATCCCTACTGGCTAGTGTTGCAAGTCTCCATTTGCTTCCTGCTGTCCCATGGGATCCTGTGAGATACCATTCCCACTGGCCTTTTGTTGCAGACCCAGTCTCAGTCCCACAGCCACGGGCCCACCTTGTCACCAAAGTTTCCTACCACTCATGTTCAATTCCTGTCCTCCAACTCTTGTTCAGTGTCTTGGAGCACCTTTCCCTCTCCTGTTCCTCACAGTCCATAGGATATTATTTGTCCACAGTTCCACTACATTTTTTATCTTCTGACTTCCTTGTCAAACTTGGTTTCAATCTTACATCTCATATTTCTTTCTCTGACTTCTGACCTGTTCCTTAGCAATTGGAATATCTTTGCTTCCTGAGAGTACTATCGCTTTCAGCACATTGCAATTAGTGGAAAAGGGGCAGATGGAGGATGTCTCCATAAGGATCAGCCTCATATTTCTGCATATAGGAGTGAAAGAAAAATTGTAGCCCTAAAAACTTCAGTCCTACTGAAAAAAACCCCCAAATATTATAAGCACTGCAGATAAGTGTAAAATTTAAAAAAAAAAAAAAAAAGTGTTGACCATGAGAAACTTTCAGTCACCAAATTAGGTGAACAGCATATTAAAACCATGAGAGTTGGCCAATTGTTCCCATTCTCAGGCATTCCAGGGAGATTACAGCCTTGGAACAGCTATACTTGCCTGGATTATATGGAGGCTGTAATGGAACCCATTTTTGTACTGAGCGGCAAATAGCATAGAAGTGGAGAAGGTGTCCACAATTCGAGAGCCTTTTTGTGTCACTTGCACTTTTGCCACCTCCCCCTCGTGCCCCAGATACCATGGTGACACGCTGCTGCCATGATGAGGAGGGAGAGTTGTGTCCAGGAGCCACTGGGATAACGGCCCTTGACAACAGATGGTTATAATATTACACTACACCCTTGGCACCAGGGTTTACCGACTAGACTGGTGTAATCCCACACAGCCTTTTGGAGCTTTCTTGGGTCCCCATCCTCTGTTCATGGTCTGCAGAAGCAAAGTGCTGCTCTCATGGCTGTCAGGAAACGGTGATGGCTTTAGCAAAAACGTGGTGCAGCTCTCCTCTCCCAAAGCCAGCCTCGTTCGGGCTCATCCAGTGTAATAGTCATTGTATTTAGAATCATATTTGAAAATGTATGGAAAATTAAAGGAAAGTTGGAATATAGTATTTTTGATCTCCCAACCCTTTTCCTTTTCTTCTATGAAACAGAACTTCTTGAACAAATACTGCAAGTCCAGAAAATCCTTTGCATTAAGAAGTTGTTATAACACCAGGTAAAATAATTTATGGCACATTACTCTCAAGGCTCAGCTTTCCGAGTATTATCCTGCTATTTCACAGACATATATATCTTCTGTACATTGTGCAGGCCTTCAGAATCCGACAATGTTCGCAGAAAAATAAATGGGAAATGAACATAAGCATTTTTACTGTAATATATACATTTGCCATTGCCTTACAATAAAGAAAAAGAGGTAAAAAACTGAAACTGATAACAATGTCCAGAGACTCTAATGTAGTATATCATTGAAAGGAGCTAATTCCAGTGATGTTGCTGGAGCCACCCTAGGAATCTACTGTAGGTTCAGAAAAAAAACATGAATAAAGTTAATATATTTCTATATGGTGTTAGAGAATACCACAGCCACATTTTTTTGCTTTCAGATGTTATTTGAGAATCTTAACACAGTCCTTAATCGTAGCGTTTAAGTGCCTTTGTTACTCCATTGTGTGCTAAATAATGTCATTACAATTGTTATGCTTACACACCAAGTTTTGCCAAAATCCCCCACTCACTGCTTCTTCATTAAATAACAACAAACCGTGAGGGTTAGTTCTGCATCAGCACTTCAATTTCCTCATGAAAAATTGGCCTTCTTTTTTCTTGGCTTGTGAGCACCCCAACCAATATCACTCATGCCTTGTTATACAACAAAAGGAAATAACGGCGCCTGCAACAGCAATCTGGCTGTGCCTGCCCGTGCTCGATGCCATTTTGACTGGAGCAGCCCAGGCAGTGTGTGTTGCTCCCCCATCCCCTCTGCAGAGACAGGTCTCAATCTCCCAAACTGGCTGTAAAGGGGATGTTATCCCAACCCACCGGCTTGGTGGGTGCAGAGAAGTCTACATGATACAAACAGGTGTGGAAACAATCACTGCATTCCTTCCGCACCCACTTTTCCTTGTGAAGATGGCAAACAGAAATTGGCAAGCACTGAACGTGCATTGTGTGCAGCTTGCTGCTTCCCAGAGCAAGGTCTGATCACGCAGTGAGGTGTGTGTGTTTGGGCCTGGCACCTGTCTGTCCTGGGAAAATCGGTAGGACCCAGTTTGTACCTCCCCATCTTGCTTAGCAGATCTGTTCGTACTCTAATAAGGAAACAGATAAGTCACTGAAATCAAGCCTACAAGAATTTAGTGTGTTTGCAGTTCAGCAATTAAAGACATGCTTCATTTAAAGCACTTAGTCACTTGACCAGAGTGTCCATCCAAAAAGTCCCAACCTTAGTTGAAATTTTCTATCATTAGATAAGCAGTAATTGGTCAAAACAGCTCCACTGACTTCAGCAGCACTGTTCACACACCCACATAAGCACAGATACTTTACTAGCTCTGGACCAAACCCAAAGCCTGTATTGCAGCTTTACTGTGAGGCACCACCCGGACTCTGAGAGGTGTTAATGCCATGTGTTCCTTTAAAGTTGGGACCCGTGAGACCAGAGTGATACCTGAGAAGTGCCAAAAGCCCTCAACTCCTCACTGAACAAATCACTCCACCAGATCACTCTCAGTCAACGTGGACCTGCACCAAGGATGTCAAAAGAACAAGATGTCACTAGCTTCAGAGGAGGCAGGATTGGGCCAAAAACCAATTATTTTTTGTTTGGGCTGTTACCCAACAAAAAGCAGAGGGAGATTTTCAGTTGAATTCCCTAAGTGGAGTTGGTGACAAACACCTTTCACACATTCCTTTTTCTGGCAGGAGTGAGGGAAGGTGTCTCAGTGGCTCACATGCTAATCTTCTATTGCTGAAACTATAGATCAGATGGCGGTTTGGTAATTTTTAGCATAGCTCTTGTTTAGCTCAACACAGACACAGAAAATGAAGCACTCATTTGCTGACTAGAAAATCACAGTTGAGGTCGATTGATGAAGCAGTGCAAAGAAGCCTGTTCTGTCCCCAGCTTGTGGATAAACAATACCAACCACCACCCTTCACTAGTTATATATTCAACTCTTGAATATTTAAAAATCCAGCTAAGCTACTATATGGCTTACCAGTGCTTTTGTAGGGAAAGTGTCAGATTATTTTACATTTAGCTACACTCAAAGCAGCTGCCCTATGCTTCTAACACAAAAAAAAAAAATCATTACAGGGAAAAAAAAAAAAAAAAGGAAAGAAAGAAACCCAAGCAATACCACATTAAATGATGAACCACAGAAGTGGATTTTCCATTACTCCGTAAAACCTTAGGAGGCCATGAGTTAACTGAAGCAAGCAGAACAAAAAAAAAAACCAACAACAACGAAGCAAGGAAGGTACCATAGCTACTTTCTTGAAAACAAAACCAATCTTTTCATTCCTGCCATTTGTTAGAATTCTTCCTCCAGGCAAGCTGGACAGCTGCACTAGTAGGTTTTTTAGTCATGGGTTGTAAGCCCCACCTGGCTAGATTTGTTTAGCAGACAGCTGGCAGAATGAAATAAAAAGAACAGGGACATACAAACTGCTTCCAAAACAAAAAGCTGAAAGAATACTTTTTGGATGCTTTCACTGAGTTTATTTGGTATATGTTTGGGGGAGATTCTTCCCTTGGTTTTCACCGTCCCCCATCTCTCTGCACCCAAAAGTGTTTTAAAAAGCCAAAGCGAGACTGCAGGCTGCACTAAACAGATCAAAAAGGAAGGGAAAAGCCCCATCTCAGCCTATTTATTTCGTAGATGTGCACACATATATGAATACACACATTCTCTCTCTCAATTATGGTTTACAATTCCCCAAGACTGACATTGGTTTTAAATTAACTTCTCTTCTTATTCTTTTTTTTTCCTTTTTTTTTTTTTTTTTTTTTTTTTTTTTTTTTTTTTTTTTGTTGGCAACTTTCTTCCTCTATTTTCTAAAGCCAATAAGATAGATTTTCTTCATCTGGAATGTTCTTTCTAGCTTAAAGATAAGAAGGAGTTTAAAATTGTGGGAATGGCATCCCTCCTGCATCTGTTTCTCTCACAAACCTATCAAATATCTAATTTTTGGCATTACTGCTGGCTCCAACAGGGGATGACATAAACCAGCTTTGTGGTTACATGTTTCACTTTTAATCTCATGAAAATGAAAATCAGTGCTGAAATGTCCCTTTACATGTGACAATGTGGGACTCTTTTCCAAAAACCAAAGGAAAGGGGCGTTACCCTGGTTAAACTTAATATACAGCATATGTATAAATTTGCTTTTAGTTTGGATTTAGCTCGATGCTAGCAGAGGCATGTCGGGATTTTTTTTTTTAAATTATTATTATTTTGTTTTACTGCAGAGATTTTAAACACTTTTGAAAGTATCACTGCACAAAGGAAGATGCACAATAAACGTAAGATAGTAATCAGCAGATGAGCAGGCTGTTATGTGACAACAAATCTTCTGCAAGTAATATCATTTTCCACACAGCTCTATGGTCACATTCCCATAACATGTTTCTGTAGTTAGTGTGAAGGGAATCTGGTTTTTGCATGAGTTCTTTATTAAGAGCTAATGTAGTAATACTGGATGTACGACGACAAACCAAGATGGCTTGGATACTGTCTTGATTGGAGAAACTTTATGAAAACAAACTCCAAATGTTTAAAAATAAAAATCTGCCTTGACTCTGCTTGAAAGGGAACATGTGAGAAAAAGAACATTTAAGCTTACGGTATGACTGGTACCTATGAAACCCAGATGATCTGAGGTTAAAAGAAGCCTGAAACGCAAGCCTACTCCTATTTTCCGCGGAAAAGTAACAAATATTAGCTAAAGGAAGGCCCTGAAACCAATCTAAGCCATTCCACAGCAGAGCACTCGCCCTCCTGAGCAGCCGCCGTTCTTGGCTGCCCTCCATCTTTGCCTCTACATCTCCACGGAGCGCAGACTCCACGGAGCCTGGTGGGATACGTGCCTCGGAGAGCCCTCGCCTCACCAGAAACATCGATATCAATATCATATGCCTCAAACAGGAGGAAAAGGCCTGCAGGGCTGAATCTCCTGGGCTCAGGGAAACGCAGCAGCTTCCCCAGGGGCAGAAGGTAGGGCCTGTTCACATTTCCGTCATGCACAAAATCCATCTCTCAGCCAGCAGGCGGGCTGGGAAGTGGCATTTGGTGAGGCTAATATGGGTTACTCGACGTGTCTTTATGGCCCTCCTGATCAACCAGGTCTTTGCAACAGCTCCCTGCTCCACTTTGTGGGTATTTTGTTAAATAAGTACCCAGATAGGGCAAGGACAAGGAGTAATGGGTTCAAACTGAAAGAGGGGTCGTTTAGGTTGGAGATATGGATAAATTCTTCTCTGTGAGGGTGGCAAGACACTGGCAGAGGCTGCCCAGAGAAGCTGTGGCTGCCCCATCCCTGGAAGCGTCTAAGACCAGGTTGGATGGGGCTTGGAGAAACCTGGGATAGTGTAAGGTGTCCTGCCCATGGCAGTAGGGTTGGAATGAGATGATACTTAAGGTGCCTTCCAACCCAAACCATTCTATGATTCTATGATCTATTGAAAACTCTTTGCTTAGAAAATACCCAAGTATGCATCTTTTCAGGTTCTTCTGTTGCTTTTTGAAGGCAAAGCTTATGAAATCCTCTGTGATTGCCCCACACAAATCTCCCAGGCTCCAGCTGAAAGAAGAAGTCACACTAATTTTGTGTATCTCCCATTTCTTAGGTTAGCTTTCTAGGAGTTTACCCTACAACTCAGCCAACTTCTCTAGTTAAGAAAATCGATTCTTGTTTACTCCTTTCAAGAAGAGAATAATGATGATTTTTAAAAGGCTCACGCCCCCAACTGCTAGAAAATCTCACTCTTTCGGCTACATGAGCTTTGAAATATATAAGATAGAAATGTCTGCATTTTAGGAAAAGTCAATGAAGAAAAAATTCTGCAAGTTTAAAGCTCATTCTTAATCCTTGGCCAAACATCCACGTTTCTTCCTGTGTACCTCACCTCAACAAACACTTTCTATATTATGAGACTTGCCTGTAAATTGCACTCTGCATTTTAGCTGGACAACTAATGGCAGCAGAACAACTGAAAGTGTTTCATATTTATGTTGGAAGATTAGCATAACTCATTTCAACTCTGTTGAACGGACACATTTTACTCAGGAGAGAAATATTAAAAAAAAAACCCAACAAAACCCACAAATGCAGAGGGAAAAGGGACATCAACTCTTAAAAATATTTCCTGGTATTTCCATTCGTATGGCATAAACAAACAGGCAGAGTGCATACATATGGGCCCCAGTCCTGTAATTTGGATGACAAGGGAGATCCTTTTGCCTAGGCAGTGCAAAACTAATTTCACCACACTGGCACATAATGCAATGTGATTGCTCCCTCAGTTTTATATTACAAGGTCACTGGAGCAAAAATTTTTGTGGTTTGTATAGTACCAAGCACTCCAAGAAAACTTACTATATAATGATGTTATATTTGGTATAAATAAACCCATACCTACTATATAACATGGAGGAAAATATTTTGTCTGACGTAGAGAGAATCTGCAAAAACGTAAAGGACAGTCTACAGAAAAACAGCTTTTGACTGAGAAATTCTGCTCATTTCTTATAATCCCAATTTGACTTTTATTCCCGGAGAACTCACAAACATTTGGAAACTTTAAGCTGAAGTATTTCCATACATGGATTAATTTTTTTCTCGGGCATCAAAGACCTGAGTCCAAATTCAACCTTTAACAACTCTGACAAACAGAATGTTACAATCTGGCTAAACCATGCAATATTGCAACCCTATTAATGCTAAATCATTAATTACTTCAATAAGCAAGAGACCTTGTCTTTCCTTGGCTCTTCCAGTGAACAGCATCATTCAGACCTCTGCTGAGATGCTTGGTTCAGTCTTTCTCAACACAGAGCTGGCTTGAAATTAAAAAAAAAAAAAAAAAAATTGAAATATGGAAGTTCCTTCTACTTCAGTTCTGAACAAATCTACTCAATATCACACAAAATAAACTCTTTTTATTAAAAATACTTTCAAAACAATTATAGAAATTCTGTCAACATGTTTATTTACCAAAGCACAAGCCTATAAAAATGATGGGTGTTCCCATAACCACCTCAATAATAAAAGCTAATGTTTTCCTTTTAAAAAGCTATGCAACAACAGCAAACACTGCTTTAAATGTTACTTTTTCCACTCCAAGTAGAGAGTTTTATCCGGCAATAACAACTGGGCTCTCTTCCTTCAGCACCTGTATTTTCTGAGGAGCTAGTAAACCAAGGATCGGTTCAGCTTCATGTATGAGGTTTAAAGTAATCTCAGCCTCAGATGTTGTGCCTTTGGAACCGAAATATTTCCTTTTTAGTTTTGTCTCATATGCTTAATACCAGCACAGTTACATCCCCCAATGTTTTATTGGGCATATAGAGCACCAGGCAGCAAAAAACACGACGCACTATGATCTAGACTTCAGGACTGTAGCTGAAACTGCTCATTCATAATTACAGAAGTACCTGGAAACTTCACCTGGCTTCTCTTTTTCAGCGTCACTTTACCCCAGATAAACCCAGAAAAATTCATTTTGAAATACATTTCTGTGTCACTGCTTAGATACTTCACTTGTTCAGTAAAAGCTGTTTAAAATGGTGACAATATTCATAAAAAACTGAGGAGACATGAGATGTAAATGGTCAAAATGAATATTATCAAAAGATAACAAATTATGGCAATCTTGATTTGGAAAAGCAAAGGCTGTCCTGAAAACATTGCAGCTAAACTGCTCAGGTTCTAAGTAGGCACACACTTGCTGAACTGTGTCCTCCATCATCTCCATCCCACAGTTTTACCTGAACTATGCTTCATGTGATGAATTCTTACTTCATATCACAACCAGGAGACCCAGGTCAGGTGCTGGGATTTACTGCCCCGACAAAGACTGTGCAAGGGGATGCTGGACCAGGTATTTACAGAATCTCTTCCCAAAGCAAAGCACAAAGCAGCTCTTTGCAGTAGACCCGTCCGCGAGCACGACGCCGGTGTCCATTTGAAGGCATCACCCATATCAATGGAGTAATGAGAGTCAAATCCCATGTAATTTACACATTAAAAGGAGAGAGCAATGCATGAAAAAATCAGTTTGGCTAATGAAAAAATCAGTTTGTCTAATGAAATTAAAGTCCCTAATCAAATATTGGCAGGAAAGATATTTAGAAACTCTCCTAATGTCATCCAGCTAATTCCCCCCTATTCTAACTAGAAGGGAAAGCAGTTGACTTTTATTCCCTGCTGAACCTCCCGCCCTCAAATCACCAGAAAGACCCTGTTCTGAAGAGTATAATTAAGGCAGATTAGGGCAGACTTAGCTGTCAACTATAGCGGTACAGCACAGGTAATTCCTTTTCCTTCAGAGGTTGCATGACAGCTCCAGGCAGGTAATGTATCTACTGGAGAGGATTTCCTTGCCCACACTCTTCTCTGAAAAGCATCTTTTCCTGACCTGATGTGCACACCCATAGCAAAACAGATATTGATGGATTGCCCAAGTACGGGGGAACCTGTGCCCCTGGGTTGCTGCATCTACTAGGTGAACTTGCACTCTTTGCTTCCAACTTTTTAAGTCCAGAAGCTTTTTAAGGACCTAGGCAATTAAAGTATTAATTCATAGGAAGGAGGGGGGGCGGAAATAAAACAACCAAAAACCCACCACCAACAAAAAAGTTCTGGAATTATTATGTCCTATAAAGCATTAGTTTTCCCATCACCCACCAGCCTTTACTAGAGGGACTCTTTATTCCTTCTTTATGTCTTGTCCATCTGCCTTTCCTGGTTTTGTTCTTCTTCCCTTCCCACTTTCTGCCATTCTCCTTGATAATATCACCTTGGTGTCTCTTCATCCCCATCCCCATCCATCAGCCACTCCTTTGTGCTGCCTTCTGACTCTGGAGTCACCACCGACCCACGCCCCACACCTCTCACACCATCACCCCACACTTCAACAAGTTCTTTATGAATATTCCAACAACAGGAGAGAAAGAGGTCAAACAAAAGAATAAATAAAGAATTGCCCTTGGCTGTCATAGCTGGCACCATCTTGCTGGGCTTTATTTAGGTTGCAATTTTGATGATGGTCTTTTATTGGGTTTCTTTTGTGGTAACACTTTATTTTAAGTATCTTATTATGAATTCATTTAATATCGATCATAGCAGCCCTGATCATAAAGAATTCATTTTGCATGCCATGAATGCCATATGAATTCTTATTAAAAATTTGTTTTAATTTGATTAATTAATATGAGAATTTTTTTGTAGTTGTTTTTGTTATTTCACTATCTTAATAGACCTCATAGTTTGGAAGCCCAGTCTTGGTATTTTTACCAGAGTTTCTCCATTTGTACATTTTTTTAAAGAGGAACTAGAAGCCTTTTTTATTTAAGCTTTTGGGATTATGGTTTAAAAAGAACCTTCCCAGAGTGCCTAATGTTCCCAGATCTCATTCGTTTATTGCACTAAGTAGACTAAGCAAGTTTTCATACCTATTTGATGATACTGCAACAAGCCAAGGGAATTTAAAGCCTGCATTTCTGCCTGGTCCAACAGAAAGACTTGTGCCTTGAGTGAGAGCTGGCAAACACAGAAGGGGATTACCTACGACTTCAAACCCTCTGTAGATATGTCAAAATACGCTCTGAGCAAATTGAGCCTTGACTAAAAGCAGGTATGTGCTTTGGATGCTATGTCTCATTGCATCTGTTACAGGCAACGTGTCAGCCACGTCTCCATCCGGCTGCTCCTGACTGTGATGCAACATGACACAGTTTGATAACAAAAGGATGTAATACACCATAATGACTCCAGGCAGGCAATTGTAACGTGATGGGATGTGCTGCCATGTAGTAGCAGGTGACATACCTCTTCAATCAGTCATGGACTAACTGGCAAAGCCTCCAGTTTAGGTTCGCTTTGGAAAAAATCCTAAAGTCTTCATGATTATTTTAATCCGAATGTTTCAATATTGCTTCCTGCTGCGCTCACTCTGGCTTCCCTTTGCTGTGGCTGATTTTCCAGGTAGCAGCTGAAGCTATATCAAAAAGTAACCAACCCAAAACCCAGTAAATGCCTGGTTTCCAGGCCAGGCACAAGCGAATCTTCTTTGCTAGGGACTATGCATGCATTCACCCTTAAAAATTAACAAAGAGAATGCTGCAAAGGTAAGAGGCGATTCTTTATTTGTGCTATGGAAAGCAATAATGGAGATTTACAGTTCTTCAATAGAGCAAAGGATTTCCCAGAATGCTGGCTAACTGAACCACTCTGTACTGTATTGATGTGCCAGCTCACTGAAAACACCAGTTTATTAATAAATAGCTTGACTGAAGAGTCAGATGTAGAGAGAGCCTGCAGAAAGACACTGTCTCTACAAAAAACAGGGAAGTGTGGGGGGAAAAAAATAGAAAAAGCACACTTACTGTATGGGACTGAAGAAATATGATCAGGAGATTAACTTCAGGAATGGGCAGAGAAACTGAAGTGCCTGGGGGAAACGCGGAAGAGCACAGGGAGATCCATGGGAGGTCTGCGCCTGCAAAACGTTTCCCCTCCTGTTTCTGATTTGCGTAGCTTGAACCATCCCACCATTTAATTAATTTCTTTTGTAAAGAATGTCACACATGTAGAAATCTACTCCTAAAAATCCCCCAAAACATGTAAAACGCCAGACCCAGGTTGTGTTGCAAGCAGTGTTGACAGAAAGTGAGCTCAGGGCCACTGGTAGGGGTGAGCTTCTCTTGTACCTTTGCGAGATTTGCTGTTCCCATGTCTGCAAGGCAGCCTCTGGGCATCACACCTCACACCCAGATACACACTGGAGAGGCTTCTCCTGTGCAGAAACCAACAAATCTGGGGGTAAAGCCACTCTCCCTTGCAGCCTGCTACCATTTTGCCAGTGGACTTTCATTTGCTTGTCTCAGCTGCTGGTACTTAGCTCCCATTGCTCAGTGGGACTCTGAGCTAAGTGAGAGGAATATCAGGGGAAAACATTCCTCGCATCTTCCTTTCAACTTCAGGCAGTGTGGGGAGGGGTATCAATGTGTAGCAGATGTGCTGAGACCACAGTGATCTCTTCCTCATGATTACAGTTGGTTATACCTGGGGATGCACAATTTAATTCAGGCGCAAATGTGCAAAGGAGAGTGGTACTAAAGTAGAATAAGTGGTACTAAAGGCTTTGTTCTGTGCACGGTAATGCAGTGCTTTATTTCACTAGACCTGGCTCACACATAAAGAAAAGAGGCACAGTTTGATACATGCCTTCTCCGATGAGCGCTGCTAAGTAAGTGTGTTTGTTCTCAGTGTTGTTGTCATAAATATCATGAAATTTCTTATTTGAAGTTGGGAACTAATGATTCTTTCTCCTTAATGTGCCACAGTGACTCTGCACCCCATTGTTTTGCACCATTTGAGAATGCCCAAGGATGTCATTATAACTTCATGTATCAATATTAAACCTTCACAAACAGCCGACTAAATGAGCAGTTATCTTTGTTTCTGAAAATAGTGTACTTTTTTTGTTTTTTTTTTTTAAACTTCATTTATCAGTAACTAGGTGTAGTCAATTGCTCTCCAGTATTGATCACAATATCTATAGCAGTCACAGAGTACCTTTGCTCAAGGTCACTGTAAGGTCGAGTTATGATCAATATGAATTGACTGTCTGCAAATAAATTTAAGTAGCTGACATAACTGAAAGGAGTAACTATGTAAAGTTAAGGTGGACCATGGGTCCCTGGTTTAGAAAGGCTCAGAGACCACATGAACACGGCGGTGGCACAAGTCATCTGAACACGCACCACCAGTTCAGCCGATTTTCCTGCAATTAGAGGTGCATAACTACGGATCTAATCCTGAATATGCTTATTCTCGGGAATAAAAAAGAAAAACCACACTCTTCATTCTTAGTCTGCAATGCACTGACTCACTGGGGATCAGACTCACTGCCTTGAAAGTAAATAAGTTAATATTAAAACAATATATGCAGAGTCTCTATTGCTATGCTCCATTTCCCGCAGGCTTTCTGTATTCTGTCTGTAGAGAATCCAAAGAAGGGCAAACTTTTCCAACATCAGTATCTACACCTTGTCCTTCAATACATATTTAGACATCCATGTCTGTGGACAACCACATTAAAATACTTTACATTGAAACCAGCAATCTAAAACTTTGGTTTTTGTTTTTTTTTCTCTTGTGGTTAATCAGTAGATTCCCATAGTTCCATAGCTGGTGTTTTGAAGAAGATCTACCTGAGGATTTTAGAACCTCTCAGACAAAAAGCCCCACCAAATCAAACCAGCAAAAGAACCACTGAGTAGAATGAGGGTGTTAAAGCTCAATGGGCTCACACAACATTATCCAAGGGAGGGATGTCCCAGGTGAGACAGGTTCTGGGAGAAGACCTGTGATCAGGTCACCGGCCACTGGATGTCACTGCTGCCTACCCAAAGGTAGCCCACAAAACACTTGTGTGACTGCAAAAATTGTGGCTGTAGGCAGCAGTTTTGCTGGAACCATTCCACATAGTTAGGCAATTTCTAATTTCAGAAAAATAGGCTCATAAAGCTCAAGAAGGCAATACCCAACTTCAAGAGTAATTAGTTTCATTTGTTTGCTTCAGCTCGAGCTGAATGAGAAACTAATAAAGAGTAAGTTTGGGGGTCGCAAGGAGTTACAGAAAGTTGCAGCCATTGTGTTTTTACAAAGGACATCTTCAACAGAGGTACTGCTTTCCAATCTCCTTCGAAAGAACAAAACCAAACATCCACCTTGGAAGATTTTCTTATTCCTATCAGCAGGAAGAGCATATTTGTTTAGTTTGTCTAAAGGAGGTACCACCACTGCTCCTGACCATTGCAACCAACTACTCACCGTGAGCCTCACTGAGTCAAAAATAATCTGCCCAACACCAAGGAAAGATCTGGCTCACATCTGAAAAAAAACGAACTGAAATTATTTTCTATATTTAGACTGTAGAGTCTACATTATTATTGTTGTTATTAATTGAAGCCATTCATCTGGGTTCGTCACATTAGTGGAGCGGCTCTACGGGTGGGATTTATGTGACCAAATGCAGATGTCTATCTTGCAGACATCTGAGCTGGGCTCTTCTCACAGTCAGGCTAGAAAAGGAGATGCCATTAATGTGGGATTAACCTCATCCTAAACTAGATATAAAACCAGGCCAGATGAAATGCATTTTGAAAGATCTATTAGTCCCTGTTGGTTTAAAGGAAGGCTCAATTAGCTCTGATGTAGACTTCTGAAGCCAGGTGAACTCATTCTCACTCCCTCTGACAGAGCTAAAAGAAAGCTGCTCAGCAAAAGAAAAAAATAGGATGTTCCAGGTGTTCAGAGAAGGAGGGTTAGAGCTCTCTGTTAATTCATGCCTCCAGAAGGATGCCTGGAGTCTTCCCATGGAATGCTGTAGAAGAAGGAGCTCAGATCACAGGGATATCAATAGTGTGAGGCTTCTAAAGAGAGCTGAGCCCTCATAGACTGCTCCTGCCAGAGGTCTAACTCAGCTCCTAGTCCCAGCTGCGTGTTTCCAGCCCTCCTTGCTGGGTTGCTTTTCTCAGAGCTGCTCATGCTGAACCAGACCACCAAGGGGTTGGACACGGACCAGACCTCATGCAGGAGAGAGCATGGGAATGCACAGCCAAAGCAGGCAGGGCAGCAGGACCAACTTTTCCTGGCAATTGTGAGCCACCAGACCAGATCAGCCATCGCACAAGAGTACAGGGACGCAGAGCAGGCATCAGGTTGGGGGGAGAGACCACCCAAGCTAGGCAGGATCTCTCTCAGGATTCCCAGTATGCCAATACTTCATCAAACCCCACTCCAAGACTTCAGATGTATCATAAATTTGAGTCCCAGCTGCACTTCAGGCTTCACTGACACCTCAAGCTGGATTTTATGGTTGATGAAAGTGATTCCGTGCTAGAAGTCACACAAGATAACCTAAATCCTTCCCTATCCATGCAAAAACTTATTCCCTCAACAGAGGGCAATTCTGTGTGCACATCCCTAAACAATTCCCACGCAGTGTCTCCTTCCTTTATCCACTTGCCCATTTTGACCCTATACAAACAGGAGCTTTTCCAGCCTGTCTTGAGACACACATTAAATGATGCTCAGTGAGCACTCAGAAGCCATTTGCCTGTTTTGGGAACCAACCAGACATTGTCAGCCAGTTTTTGAAGCATCCAAGCCACGTGCTCCAGCTCAGATGCCATAAGCACAGGAATTACATGGACAACGTCCATACCTTTGGCCTCACCTCTTTACAGTGAACAACAAAAGCATCTGAAATAAACTCCACAAAGGAAGCATAGGTGAAAGACCTCTGTCCGGTCACTTTGTAAAGCATTGCCAACCAGGCCTTCTGGGACAAGTCATCTTTAACTGAGATATTAGAGGGCTTTCCTAATAAAAAGATACATCACCCATTAGCTCATATATATAACCCAAATGACATCCTCACAAGTGCAGCAGTCTTGGGGCCCAAACCATTCAAGAAGCAATTACAAAATCAATAACACATGCTGTGGTGATTACATTTGATTAGAGACAGCGTGGAAAAAAATAAGAGCAATATTCACCCACACCCCATCCTTAAACAGTAATTCTTTATTGTGATGGTTCTAGTATATGAGAAAGTTTCCTTTTCATACAGAAGGAAATCAGGCTGCTGTATTACTAGCAATGCACACAAATCAAGACTTTTGAGCGCTAAATTTAGGGAAAGAGTGAAGCTGTAGCCATATAAAATGAGGCCTTCTCCTTCATTGCTGGGCCCAAAGCCCATATCCCTTGACATTTTGGATGCAGAACCACATGTTACGGTTTGGGCCCATCCCTCAACACCAACTTATCTGTTTATTTTACATACACCCACCAAAATACATTAGATTTTAAATCATCTATTGATGATTGACTGCTTTTGCAAATATTCTTACTGCAAGTTGACAAACGGCTTAATATAATAAATGTAACTCAACAGACCATGGCTTACTCCAAGGGAAAATTATAATAAAGTTACCAGTATGTTTGGGATTTGACAGGGCCTATACGGGCCAAGCTAGGAAGCCAATACAGTAAAGCAAGGAAATGGGAGACGGAGAAATGGAAGGGATCCGAGTGGAAATCTGTTGGCGAGGTCTCGTGTCAGAATCTGCTCCAAACCAGCACAGCCCCACGTGTGGTCCCCTCATCAGCACTCCTGATGTCTTGCAGCACGAAGCACCCTTTCACTTGCTCTTTTGGGGGCTTACATGCTCATTTCCATGTACAGCTGGACTTTTTGGTCCTGAAGAGCAAGCCAAGTTCCCATCTCCTGTCATTTCTCATGGACGTGCAGTATGTATACTCGACATCATGCTCAAACTGCAACATCGCGATGAGTTAGGGCTTTCTGAACTCGAAAAAACAAATAAAACCCACTCAAAATGAATATTTTACAGCTCAAGGTAACAGAGGCACCACAGGAGGCTGAGAAAAGAGGCAAGTGCTACATTGCATGGGAAGGGCTGGTCAGCTCCACAAGGTCCTGACCCCAAGTCTGAGCCAGGAGGCTCCTGCTATGACCCGCAGGGCTGTGCTGGGACAGTGTAGCCATGGTATGTGGGAGAGAAGCTGAGTACAAGGGTTTGCTTTCCCAGTCTAAAGCCTTGGTAGGTAAACTGTGCTGCCTCTCTAAAACGTATCTTTTAAAGATAAAAATTAAGCAGCTTGTTATGCAGTCACTATTCAAGCAAACCCCTCATGCTCAAATATTTAAAAGAGTCCTTTTGTTTATTTTTCCTCTCTCCAGTGGGCTGTTTGCTTGAGTCAAGACTGCCAGATTTGGTCCCATGGAACATGATCTAAATAAACTGCAGGAAGTGAACGGGAAAAAAATCTTGTATTGTTCCCTCATTGCTTGAATTGCCTGAACTGCATTCAGGTAGCCTGACCTCTGCAAACATCTGTTAACATGCACGGGGCTCGCCTCCCTCCAGTTTGCAAAACGCAAACCTGATATTAAAAGCATAAATATTTCCTCCCTTCTGCAAGTAAGTTTCCACCTTAAATAAATTAAATTGTGTTGCGGCAGTAGCTAAGGTGGTCAATGCAATTAAATTCAAAACCTGAATGTATTGAACTTTCTGCAATTATACATGGGTCATCTCTGGACAATATGTTGGCCATCTGGTAGCATCTGTGCTGTTCCCACTAATAGAGTTCCTGCTGTGGCTCCAGGCCATGACAGGCAGCACTAAGCAGGTCACATGTTGTGTCTTTCAGCCATATTTAGGTCACAGTTTTGGGGGATGCAGGAATAATCTCATTGCACAAAGGCAATGAAAATGAATAACCCCTCTCAGGTATTTTGAACATTACAAAAAGTTAAAGGAATAGTTTTCAGGATTTCATCTGCTCCTTAGCCCCAGGATTAAGAGCAAATAAGTCAAGACAACTATTGCATTTAAAACTGCAAAGCTAACCCAGATATCTCTTTTCTCATCTCTTTAATAAGGCTCTCACAAACATAGGAACAGTTTGTTGGTCTGCAAGAATAAGGTACTGGAAAGATAATCTCTTTTTTTTTTGAGAAATACCTAGTGACTCCTTTTTGTGTTCTGTTTTGGTCACGAAGAGATGGCCCTGAATAATCCTGCTTAATGCCTGCTGCAAAAAAATGGCACCCCAAATTCTAGTAGGCCCAAGGGGGAGACAGCAAGGAAGGGAGAAACGTCAATAGGTTTTGCAATATATCTGCTAAAACTGAACGGCTTTCATGCCATGTTTTTTGCTACAAGCCATTTTAGCAGGCAGAGTAATAAAGAATTAGTCTGGTTGTCTGAAAGAGCATCAGTTTTCAAATAAGGAAAAAAGATTCCAACAATTCCTGTATCACACCTGTGAACTTTAATTGCTTTAAGAGATGTGCATGCAGTTGTATGCGCCAAAGATGGTGTTTTAAAATAATGTACTACTGATGTATCTGCTGCAAAATTAATTTAATATGGATTTAAAAAAACAATGTGCTCTGTCTCTTGACCAACATAAGCAATTTCAGTCTGACATCAATTAGTGAGTAGCTTTTACTCTTATAGACATATTTATAATGGAAAGGAGTGCATTTAGGCTTTAAGGTCCTGCCAACTAATCAATTTGATGAACTAATTGATAATAAATGTTAATTGACAACTAACAGCAGTCAATTAATTGCATTTCAAATGCAGCTCCAGGAAGCTGAGTTGAACATTATTCTACCTCAAGCTACTCAAATAATAGCTCAGCAATGACTTTGCAACAGGCTTCAAAGGTCAACGTGGGCTACTTTCCTATTTGTCATAAGATCTGGGAACATGTGTTCATAAAAAGCAGTGACCTGTGCACATGCCTGGTTTGCACTGTAATTCCAATATGATGGCTGCTCACAACACTTATCAACACCCCATTCATAAAGCTGGGCTGTGCTGCAGCTGCATCAGCACTTTCTCCATAAAAACCTGGGTTCAGACCTAAATTTCTCCTGGGGTGACACACAGGACTCAGGTCTTCCAGTCAGAAGGGACATTTTTTTGGTTAAAGCTGATACTAATCAAGGGGGTTTGTGAGTAGGGTGAAGAAGAGGTGTTCCTTTATCTTGGCTGTGTTTCATTTCCTTGAAATATTCCCTGTTCTTAAAATATTTCCTTGAAATATTCCCAGTTCTTTTGAACTAATCTCTTTCGAGGAAATGTTTTGGCTTTTTAGCAGCAATAAAAATAAAGGACAGAGCATAAATTAGATAACGGCGTGCACAGGTAGGATGATTTCTGGTATTTTCAACCTAAACACATTTTAAGAAACTGATAACTGATGTGGGAAAGTGACCAATTTAGTGGTCTTCTTTCATATTTTACCTAGATTTTGAGGGTTCCTAGATGTACAAGCCAAACATTTACACGCAGTGAAAAATCAGTGCAGGATTTGACACAACATGCATATTCCAATTATTTAATATTTGCCTACGCTTGCTTTGCAGCATTGCCTTACCTGCACCTTGCCTCTCCCCACCTGCACAGCTGTGCAGCACATCTCAGACTCTTCAATTTCCTTTGCCACAGCTCCTTTAAAACATCATCTGCTCCCTCACCTTGAACTGCCACGGCTTGGGCAGTGTTTCAGAAACCCATCTCTCCTCACATAATACTTTAACCACTTTATTACGAGTTCCCCCCACCCAAAAGCAGACTACTGGAAGAGATAGCACCCATCAGGCTCACAGAGCCCCTAACCTCTGCCTACACCCCTGGACTTTGCCAATCAGCTTTTTAACCCAAACCATGGTGCTTCCTTAGTTGAGGGATAAGTAGTTACATCTAAATTGCCTAGAGCCCTTTCAAAACTGAGCCAGAGTGAAAAAAAAATCAGCAGGATTCATGCATTTTTCCAGGATAGACCCCTGAATGTTACAACACCCCTTATCTCTTCCGAATTATAGTCTGCTGGCTCTGCTCAGGATCAGCTGCATCTCGTCTCTAATCCAGCAGCGAGATGAGACCAAGAGGGGCAGGGGGGAACCGGCGGCTTCGGTGACAGTCGGGCTCTTACAACTCCCAGCTCCACTTGATGAGTTGCAGGTATTACTCAACTGATTAGTATCTAAGAGAAATAAATATCGAGGTGAAGAGCAGCTGGCCTTAGCTCACAGTTAGATAAGAAAGAAATGGCAAGAACGGGAAAACTGGCAGGAGCAATAATTTCATTTTTCCGAGTACTGCTCGTTTAAGGGTGCGCAGGAAGGTCCTTGGTGTTCTTGCATCCAAGCTGGTTTATGGACTAGAGCTGGCAAAATTAGACAGATATAGTGCAGGTTTCAGTCCTCAGGGCGGATTGAACTTCTTATTCCTGCACTTGAATCATGTGTCAGAATTTCTCCTTTCTTCCATCAAAAGGCTACCACAATAACAAAAACCAGGAAGGCTACAGGGAAGCTCCTGGCACTCCTTCTCCACCACTAGGACATCACAAATATCTTACTGATAACCTGCCCTGTGGTCTGCCCACTCACCCCAGCCCAGCCCAGATCCTGCCCCATGGGCACCACCTGCTCTCCACAACCCCTGGGAGCAGCTGCACCCAGGCAGGTCAGCTGCACAAAGTCTGTCCCTGGGAGGTGAAGACACTTCTGTGGAAAACCTCCAGCTGTGGAGATCTGCCTCTGTAACAAGTTTTCCCAATTTTAAGAAAGATTTCCTTGTTCAGGTTGATCTTTCCCGAAAACAGAGGAAAATAAAATTGCTTTTTCAAGCTGGAAGATCATACCTTTAAAAAAAAAAAATCCACTTCTGCATAACAAGAGGCAGAGGAAGAAGGTCTAATCCCTTCTGTGGAGCTCTAACTTTTCCTAAGGAATTGCACAACCCTTCACACTACAGCAGCGAGCACAGCAGAAACAGAAGCCCTATACTACTGCTACCTTCCTTCCAAACTGTGACCTGCCAGTAATTTTCCTTCCCTAAAATTTCCCTCCTGTCATGACAGATAAAGTGGCAGGGTCTACCGTCCCTAATCGCTGGCCCCAGCTCCTGCTGAATTCCAACACCATGCACAGTTTAGTTATGGACTTTAGGCTGCAATTCATAGCCAAACCATGGAGGAGATTTAATTCAGTAGTGGCTGGGGTCACAGGAAGAGGGTGCCAAGAGTAGCAGACCCTGTAGTAAGATATCCTGAGAAAGACAGTCACTGGAGGCAGAGAATGTACCGGATGGTTTTGTGGGAGCTTACAGGAACCGCGGGAGGACAATAATCAGAGCCCTTCAGGAAAGTTAATGCTTTAGAGAGGAAAACAGTGGAGGCTGGAGGGTGGGCTGGCAGCCTGGAGGGAGAAGTCTCTTGGTTTGAGATGGGTGCTCTTAGATTTCAACCTCTCCACCTGAAAACAAAAAAATGGAGAGGACTGGCTCATGCTGGCAAAATGGGGGTAAACTGCATTAAATGACGCTGAATCCCCTTGCCTCCAAGCTCTTACTAGCTCTTACAAGCACTTATTAGCTCTTACTAGAGCTTAATAAAAAGAAGCAACTTTATAAAAGGTTGCATGATATTTCTATGGTATTTTTGTGCTGGGAGGTGCTAAACAAACCAAGTCTAATTGATAGAGGTGACTCTTTAGAAGAGGAGAAAACCGTGTTCATGGAAAATCCAGGATGAAAACATAATCCAGCAAAGTGCCCTTCAATACCTTTTTCACAGTGATTTGCCCGACTTTAAAAGGATAGCAAGGAGGGCTGGGAGGGACTGGCTTCTGGGCCGAAGGGTGTTTCTGCACAAAAGCAGATCATTGGGGGTGGTTCAGGAATGAAACTACCATCGCTTGCAGGTACTTGCACTATGTGCTCGATGCTTTGCACAGAAAGGTTTTCAATGGAGCTTTTTAAGCGTTTACTGTAATGTCGGAAGTCATTTATTTTATACCATGACACAGACCCTGCATTAAAACTATCACTGCCAGGAGTCCCTGCGAATGTAACTATTTTTATGGACCAAATGTTGTGGGTCAATGTTTTAACACAGGCTTGTTGTACAGTATATTGCTCAGTAAAGTGTCCCTCCACTGCAGGCGTTTAATAGTCTGTCTGTTGTGGAGCCCATTACCACAATTCTGCACTCTTTCTCGGGTTTATTAAAGCCCAGAGAGTCAGAGATGCCCGTGGGTGGCACAGGGCTCAGAGACTTTTCTGAAGTGCCCTGCAAATCCTCCAGGTTTAAGGTAAAGAGCCCCAGCCCATGACCTTCACCACATCGAGTGGCTGCGATGGCGCAGGACTCCCCTCTCGGGGCAAAACAGAAAAAAACTTCCACGATTGACTTTTACTTTTTTTTTTTTTTTTTTTTTNTTTTTTTTTTTTTTTTACATAACGCTGGGGCCACTGTCCTAGATTTCCCTGGCAAGCAATCAAAAAAGGGCTCTTCCTCCGTGCCGGGTACAGCCTCCCAGCCCGGCGCTGGGACGATGCTACGCGAGGGGTCCTGTCCCCATCCTGTCCCCATCCCGGCGCTTCCAGCCAGGCGTTCATTTTTGGCGAGCTGCCAGAGGAGGGTGCTCTGTTGTTAGATGAAGACCCTCCAAATTGGAGAGGCAGACAGAGCACAGAGGAGCAGGAATCCTCTGTACCTTACATCTCCCTTCAGGAAAGAGACACTCTGGTGCCTGCTTTTTCTCCTCTTTCCTCCCCCTCCTTTTTTTGTCTCGTTCTGTCACTCTCTGGTTCTTTTACAATAGCAACAACAATGATCTTGTCTAAATGATTTCACAGGCTATTATTCAGGCACTCAACTTTTAACATTTCAATTTTGTCATTTTGTTGCTACACAAAAGGTGCACTTCTCCAGTATAATGTTCTGAGAATTATGTCAATGAGCAGTAATGGCTTTTAACATTAACTTGATCATTAACAACTACATTATCTGTGGCATAATCAGCACCTCAGTCTATTGTGTCATATTACTGTACAGATTTTGGAAATGAAGGCCCAGTCTAAGCAAAAGTTCCCTACATTACATTGTGATTTTTCTTTTAACTGAAATGCTTTTAAAACACTTAATAATTTTTTTGTGAATACTTTAAAATTGGGTTTATGTCAGTTTGTTTTGCCTCTGGAAAAGGGGGATAATTTTTTAAAATTGTTTTCAGAGCATCCAGGTTGGGACTTGAACTAGGTCAACTACACAAGTTTATCTAAACCAGCACAAGCTGCAGACCAATTCCAGGAGGAGTATCTACTTTGAAAGTTGCCCATATCCAAATCCTGCTCCATTTTTACATCAGTTTTACTCAGCCTGTTCCATAAATTTACCAACAGAAGCTCTGCAGATGTTAATGCTTTTATATTGCTAGACAGAGGGTTGTCAATTTTAATTTGCCCTTGCCAAGGAGTCAAAGGTAACTTGAAAAAGTTTCCAGTTAATTTTCCAGGTTTCCTAAATAAAACTGCCCTACGATTCACCTCCACACATCCTTCTTGTTTGTAACAAATCCCACAGCCCATGGTCTTTTATTCATGAATTCATATTCTTGGGCACAACCCTTCCTGGGAGAGAAGCATCAGCATCCCTAACTCTTCTTACATACTAAGGACCAGTGGTTTAACTGATGGGAAAGCCTTTATCACCCCAGATGGAATAAATCTATTGATTTTAATTGAGCTATGTTGATTTACCCCAACCAAGCACCTGCCCGACTCCCTGCACTTCTCCAGAGCCTCCCATTAGGATCTTGGACATGAGCGTTGTGACCTCTCATAAATCAGGACATGGAGTGGCAACCCCCCACACCTGACACTTGTATCACCCCCTTCTCCCCAGACAGGAAAATAGCAAAGCCGTGGGTAGGGAAGCAACCATCAAAAGGTCACACGCAAGGCAGGGGCCAATCCAGAATCCAAAGTCAGTTCTCCTGGCTCTCACACGAGCACTTTATCCACCTGACCGTGTCTGTCCACGTGTTAAAGATGAAGTGCCACGGACTCGCTGGTCATTATGTGCTCTGCTGCTTACACACCTCATCAGCTTTTATGGCCCTGCTGGTCAGTGCTCCACCACCCAGTGGTTACACCACAGCTCTGGTGCCCAGGGGTTGTTTCCATGCTGTCCAGGTTTACCAAAGGCAAGTAAAAGGGAAGACAGATAGGGGAAAAGGTCCTAAAACTTGATGGAAGCTTCTAAAGCGCCGATAGCCATGGAGCCTGTATGGAGTCACACACTAAGGTATACTTTTTTAGAATGAGCACGTGTTCCCACATGGAGAAGAGCCTCCTGAAGTGAGAGCAATCCTCCAGAAGGCACCCAGAGTGGGCAGACAGTGGCTGAGTGCCCACTGTGCAGTAAAAAAGCCCACAGCAGCTCCACTCTGCTGCAATGGCAGAGGACCCTTTATCTGTCATTTTCCACTTGACATGTCCTGATACATCCTGAATGCACAAAACAATGGGAACATCATCCCCACTCCCAGAGATGGGGAAACCTGCAGCTTTGAAGAGGATGGGCATTCTGTGGCTGCAGCATACCAGTCTAATGCAGCCAGGAGCTGAATAGCAATGAAAATAATCATTTAGCTCTATGTGTAAATAATTTCATTCTAGGAACAGTTACAATCATAACAATAATGAAAACAATCACAGAGACTCAGAGTAGCATTAGAGAGATGCCACATTTAATTTACAGAGTTAGTTAAGCTAAGTCTTACATGAAAGAAATATTTTTAATATAGCAATTAGATATTTGTTGGAAAATTCTTGTCTTATTCTTCAACCAGTTTTGCACTGTGGTTATTTTTAGATGTTACTGTGGTTTCTAGTGTTCATAACACCTCTGGCTATGGGCTCGGAGATGTGCTTGGGCTGCTTCAGTGCTACAGAACCAACAGCAATGCTACTGCTCACCAGTGAGAGAGAGGGATATGGACACACTGCTGCATCCCCAGGGAGCAACAAGGAGTTCAGGTCCTTGGGCTGAAAAAGTTTTCTTTAGAAACTGAAACCTCTAGACATCGAGTGAGTGTGATCCAAGCAGAGCTCCCTGTGTTTTAGGACAATTTAAACGAAAAACTGAAACAAGATAAAATATTTTTTGGAACTTAATGAACAAGCATGAGTAGGCACGAGGTCGGCTTTAAAGAAGATGGAGGCACGTGGGTGCCTGGACAGCTTTCCAGCTTGGAATGTCACAGCTGTGCCACTGGGATGTGGTTGTACATCTCCACTCAGGAGACGGCTCAGGTATACCAATATTTAAGGCCACCCTTGAGGACACGTGCCTGAGGTACTTCACCCTTAAAAGAGCATTCACTCCAGAAATAAAAGCTTTGTTTTGCATACTTACAATGTCATGCCTTTGTTGATAATTTTTTTTTAGTACCTCCATTATCACAAATCGCAGGACTGTCAAATACCCCAGGACTAGGAGATCACAGCCCAATAAGCAGCAGATACCCATTTGGAGATTTTAAATAACATTTAATTCATTTTTCAAATCCTACAGCACCAACTACCTGCAACTCATCCACAGCAAACCCCAACACAAAGCCCATAAAATCCACCACCCTACCTTAATCACTGCTTCAACTAATTTCAGTCCTGGGACTATCTCAAGAAATGAGAAGGAAAAGGTAAGAGGTTTCACACAAGCTGTTTGTGTTTAAGGACAGAAGTTTAAGCTCGAATACAACATAATTATGATGTCATTGAACCCAGCAAAAGCTGCAGGCACACACCGTGTTTTCATCACAGCACTACTACCGCAGGCACATTTGAAACACTACAGCATCTTCAGACTATAATTATAACTGCTGTTGTTTCTGTGGTTTCAAAGGTAATAGGACTTGTTCGTAACATTTACACAATGCCAATGTGCTGCATGCAAAATACAGACTCAGTGTCACAGGCAAAATATTCCCACCAATATACCTGCAGACCAGTGGGTTATGATTTAATATTATCATGAGCAGGAAATAAAAATGCAGCAGTAGAGATACAACCCCCAAATCCTTCCACCTAATCAGATAAACCAAGATAGACTTGCTTGATTAACTGAGGGACAGATTCACTGTTGAGAAATAGTTCAAAAGCCACTTGGCTTGCATGGTCTCATCAGCATTCCCCAAAAGAGAAGCAGCATGAAAGGAGAAAAAAACTCCAGTAGCAAAGACAACTGACAGTGGAGGGGGAGAATAAAACCATTCACCAGTGCCCATGCTCCCCACCCTCCTCCCAGCCCATCTGAGGTGTGAGTGGTGTGGTGCCTCCTCACCCCACCACAGGGAGCTCACAGCTGTGCCTCCCCCCAGGTGTTGCAGATGGGGTTTCCGGGAGGTCCTTCCAGTCAGGAATCACCTACAGCTGTTGTACAGAAAGGGAGAGAGCGGATCTCACACAGTTAATGGATAAGTTCGCTCATCTTCACCACCTTGCTGTTCAGCTTCACCACCAGAGGTGCAAAGAGAGGCAGATGTGGCATTTGGCAAGCTGTCAAGACACATCTTTCTTTTTAAAAGTAAGGTGCACTTCCCTGGCTGCTCTCAGCCCAGTCCTTCTGTCTGTAACAGCTCTGCTGTCAGCACTGAGGATGCCCTTTTCAAACATGGCCAAGGAGGAGTTGGGTGATACAGGGCCAAAACAGCCATTTTCTCCAAGAACAGTCCAAAATGGAGGCCTGCACTTTCTACCTCACTCTAATGTTGAGAGCTGCCCTCAATCCTTGCAGACAATTCCTCATGGAGGTGTTCTTTCACCAGACACCAGACAGGCCGAATTCACCTCTCTGGACTTACCAGCCATGGGTGCAGCCAGCCTGCCACACAGAGGGTCTCATGCTGCACCCATAATAGGACACAGGGTCCCGATGCCACCACCCTGACATCAATCATAGGTACAACACATAAACTTTCAGTTTTACCAGCGGTGTCATTTTTATTGTTCCATCCATCACGCTGCACTCTTCACTCCGCAGGCAGTCTCTTCCTCTAAGTATTTCTTGGAGTTGTGGAGCCCGAGGACAGAATTGAAGCTTTGGAAGAATCATAAAGGTTATTCCCATTGACACCCACCACAATCTTATTGTCTCTCTAGCTAAATAGTAAGGGTCACTTGAAAAGTTAATGATGATGATGCTACCAAGGGTTTTGTGATGCCTGCGCTTCCTGTCAGAAAAGCACTCAAAGCGAATCTGAAATCAAAGTAGACAAAGCTAAAGTTCTGCTTATGAATGCCCCACCCAGTCATGGCAGTGTTGTCTCCTTTGATTTCAAATTCACTTTGAAACTCTCCAAACAGGAGGCACAGCTCAACCTTGGAAAAAGAAGATGCAGAGTGGGAACACCACCCATTTACTTCTCACGTGGCTGGTGTAAATAGGTAGAGGATGCTTGACAAAAACCATAATAAGCCCCCAATGCCAATTCCAAAAGGGAATTATCTACCCACATTATCCTTTGGTGCTTGTGCTTCCCCACATGGGCGTACAGGGCTTTTTATTATTCCAGAAACCACCAAGCGCAAACAGAGCTGCTCGTTCCAGCTGAACCAGGACTTTCTGCACGAGCTGACATTTTGGAAAGTAGTTTCTTTCTTGGAGCTGAGATGGGATTTTTCTGGCTTAAGCAAAGTGGGAAATTGTCCACAGTCCTTAACTTCCACTCCTAGCATATTTTCACTAAGTAATTTGCAAGCAAAACAGTCCAGAAAATGCTCGGTCAGAGAAACAAATTTTTATAGCCACTTTATTTGAAAGAGCAGAATATTTTTAGTAATGTAGTTGGAAGGACAGCTCCCTAATTTTTCAATACACCATTTGCTGCTTTTGCACACATTTATACCTTTGGATCTAGAGATGAAATTGAGTAGCAACTGCACCATGAGTGGTTTGAATCAACAGTCAGGAGGCACGAACAACCTTCCTTTCTCCAGAGCATGGGGGACCCAATAGACCCACTGGAATCATAAGAGAGGACATTTTTCATGGGGACTGAAGCTCCCAGAGCAAGCCAGTTCCTGCCGTCACAGTGCTACTTCTTTCCTGATGACACTTAGCTGGGAGCTGGGAAGGGCAAAGCTGGCAGACTGGAAGATTGCCTAATGTGCTGTGACTGACATGTAATCGAATATTCAACCACTGGTCCTCATGTCGGTGGTAAAGTGAATATGACACCCTTCAGCTTAGTTGTGATCACGCCTCGTTCTTCTGCAAACAGTTTCACAAAGGTGCAGCCTGGCTCCTTGATGAGGCGGATGTGTGAGATGGGAGAGCAGTCACGGAGGTCACCTGCTGCCGGGAATGTGCCGAGGACCTGCGAGGGACTGACCTTTAAATGCCAACCGCATCCCCGCTGCCCCCGCGCCTCGCGCCAAGGTGGGACCACCACACGCTTTGCTTTCACAGCCACCATCGAGCTCAATGACCTGGATGAGCCACCTGTTCAACATCAGAGGGGTCTTTATCTCTCGGAACCTTTTTGGATCTGTGAGTAATGAGAAAAAAAAAAAAGACATACACACACACACTTAAAAAAAAAAAAAAACAACCAAAAGAACATTTGCGGGGGAGAAACCCCAAGGGAAGGAACTCAGATGTTCGGGTCAGGCCTTAGAAAAGGTATCAATTCTTCTTTCCACTTAGCACAGCCTGCTGCCTGCCCGGCCTCTTTGTCTCTGCCCTCTTCCCAGTACAGAAAGCATTTCCCTTTTAAATGACATCTGAGCGCTGACATGCTGGAGGCACCCATCCTGCATCATCTCTGGCAGATGGTGCAGCTGGCCACGATTTTCGGGATTGCTTAAATAAAACCACAGTGCCATATCAAGAAATGTAGAGAAAACGTTCAACAGTGCTTAAGATGTTTAAACATCACAAACTGTCTAAGACTTCAGCTCGCTGTACTGCGCATTTTTGGTGATGTAACTGTTCTTATTGATGGTAACAGTGAAATCTCCATCATGACTCACTTCTTTTTCTTTCTGAGTGGCAGAGGCAAATCCTACGATATTCCTGCTCTGACCCAATATTAGATTCTTTCACCTTGCTACATTAGGAAGAAGTTTGGACATCTGTAACAACACAAATCAAAGGCTGGAGGTTTTTTGGAGAAGGGAGCTCCACTGCTGCTGGCATCAGATCGGGGATGCCCTGATGCCATCAGATAAGAAGCTGACCCACTCCCACAGCCTACAAAGCCAGAGGTACCTCTGTGTGGCTTTCACAGACATCCAAGCAGTTTTAGTGCAAGCAGTGACGCTCAAGCCAACATAAATGCTGTTTTTCCTTTTCCCCTATGGTTTCACTTGCTTTGAGCTAATTAGCCTGATGGCCATTTCCCTGCCCCCTGGAGATACCATGTTTAGTGGTATATGTATTTTGGGAAAAAAGCCTTTTAAGTCACAATTGTCATTGTCGTATCCAGGAGTCATGGAGCTCTTTCTAGCTCTACAATAAGCCTTCAGCTTTTCTGATAGTGATTAAAATAAGGTGGGATAGGATGCTGGAAAATGTCAAATTTAGGAAATTTTTAGTCATAACTAAATGTAATCTGGTGTTGTGAAACTGAAAAAAGGGATTTATTTCCAACTTAGTGGGGCTCCTTTGAAAGTTTAAGCCCATGTATTTTGGTAGATCCCAAAATACGTGAGATAACCTTGCAGCATTTGTGAAGTTACCCCAAGAGAGCCATTACCTGTAGGGCTCAAAGGAGACCTCTCACATCTGCACTGCAGCAAAGCTACCGAATCCAGTGATATCTGGGAATCTGCCTAAAATTTACTGCCTTCCCCAACAAGAGAGGCACTTGGGATGCCACTAACATTCCTGAAACAAATGAAGGTCCCTAGGTTTTGTTCTTCAAACCCTCCTCAGTGTTATCTTGCCTCAGGAAAGAGTGCCTGTCACGGCAAAGTGGAGCAGCTTGCAAAGATATTCAGAAGGCTCAACATGAAGCCAAACCCTGAGAAGCTGAGATGAATTCCTGTGGAGTTGCAGGCAGGTACTTATTTACCATGCATGTGACTGGCAAACCCCGAGACATTTCGGAGCCCCATCACCTGGGGGCATCACCCCAGCATCCTCCTCACACTGTCTTTCCTCACAGTCCCCAAACTAGTTGGGAAAGCAGTGGGGAGAGGGCAGGGAGCGCACTCCAGAGCTCCTCACGCACGTCTCCATGAGGGCAGAGCTGTGAGCACGGGCAGCTGGCCGCCCTCCACGGGGACCAGCACACGGCTCCACCGCGCACAGGCACCTCCGGCCGCAGATGTCGGCTTTTACTGCTCAGGTCTCCTGTATCACTGGGCCACCTGTACAACATATTTAACATACAGCAGTTATTCTGTTGCTGTTTGCGCTGAAATAATCTTGGCAGGAAACGGCAGTTAAACCCGGGCATAATTTTTCACACCGTGTGTAATGCAAAAAATCACCTCTTTGGATAAGTAGTATACTTTCGTTGCCTACTTGGTGGAATATAGTGTTTTTTGTCCCATCAGAAGTCGGCCAGAATTGGTGTTTCATATCTGAATGTCTGCATTCCAGGCCCAGACTGCAATTCCTGAAAAAAAGAAGGGAACTTTTACAAACTCTGGATTTTAGACGTGGGATACTGTTGGCCCCTTCTCAAATGCCAAGATGGTGAAAGGCAGCACCATCACAGAGTTAGGTTTGAATGGAGGCCTCAGATTCAAACACAGATCCAGGATTTGGATGTGGCTTTTGGATTTAATCCCATTCCCAGCCATATCCATTTGAGTAGCAGAACAGGCTATCACACTGGTTGAAAAAACACTTGGAGCATCTATTGCCTTTTCTTCAAGTGAATTTCAAATTTTCTTTGCCCGAACTTAGAGAGAGGTGACATGACTGAATATTACAAGAACATCATTTTCTGCTGCTGCTGTTGAAGACATACAGTAGGTTTTTTTTCCTCTGTTTGCTTTAAAAATTAGATTGCTAATGATAATGTTCCTCTCATAGATGATCTTGTACTTTTTAATGATACCCATAGTTTTCCTCCACATAAATGACTAAATCCTCACAGAAATCTCTGTCTTGATTAGCACTCCTGCTAGTAAAATTTCACATACTAAATCAGTACCAGCTGTAGCAAGAAAGAATGAAAAAGGCAAGTGTAAATGTTCCATATGCCCTACCAAATTGGCATCTGTGTCAGTAACCCTGTGTTTTTTTAAACAATTGTATACATACATTCTCAGAAGTGTTTTGCTCACAGGATTCTGCAAGCAAAATTTCCTCTGTTGGTACATCACTGAAATGTCACATCTAAAAAAACCCCAGCAAGGAGTTTTGCTGCCTCTCCTTCCTACACCCAACCCCGGCACGCAATTCAATGAGTTACCTCGAGTTTGCCACACCTTTGTTTGACGCCTGCTCCCCGTAACCTGAGTCTGGGACACTCCTGCAGAGCTGCTCCACATTTAGCACTCAGTTATTAGCAGCACCACCGAAAGCCAAAGCTACTACGGCACTGTAATTATTTCCAAGCTGAATTCAGAAATGAGGACTCGAGTTCCAGCTCGGCTGCTGGGGAATGCTGCTCCGATGAGCCAGCAGCTCGTCTTTCGCGTGACTCATGAGTGATGATGATGCAGGAGGGAGCTCGTCCAGGGGACAGCCCAGAGCTCTGACCCAGCATGGGCACTGACTCAGCTTCATCATGCAAAATCATGGTTTGGGTGCGGGGTAGGTGATAGTTGCAGCCTCCTGGACCAGCCCGACAGTTGTAAACCGGCTGAACACCACCTGCTCCATCGCTCTGCTGTGCTGCAGAAGAAAGCCTGGAATACAGTGCAATAAATACAAGCACAATACAACCTAGAAGTAACCAACTATGTCCTCAGCAAAAACACTTTCAAGTCAACTTATGCCTATCCTGCCACTGGGATTCAATCAGTATGGCAGAACGGACTTCCAAAGTTAAACAAACACTAACTAGTGCCCCAAATGGGTAGCAAATGCCGTGGCCTCCTGCGGAAAGGCGATATGGAGCCAGGCTGCCCGCTGGTGTAAGTCAACCTCACTTCACTGGACTTGGGTGGAGCTCTGCTGATCAACACCAGCTGACTGTCTGATCCACTGCAAACCCCAAAGCCAACCATCCTCTTTCCCTGACATGGGACGATACAAAGTAAACAGGAAAAATTAAGAAGTAGTTAAGGGCATTAATAGGATGTTTCTGGGAATAATAAAATGTTTCTCACATTTCCAAAAGTCAGGAAGACCCTCTTTCCTCACACTCTTGGCCATGACAAAGTTCTGATTTTTTTCCAGTGCAATGTGGAGTGTATATTTGCACATCATGTCATGCCTGTCCATGGTAATCAGAAGCCATTATTTCCAAAAGCTCAAAATTCCCTCCTGGATGCTGGTATGCCAAGTTTTACTTCACAGTGATTTCTTTTCTTTTCTTTTTTTTTTTTTCATGGTTGATTTATAATTGCGGCAAACAGAAGTTTATAATGGAAATGCTGACAAAACCATAACTACAGTGTCACATTAACGCTACCATTGCTGCCTCTTTGTCAGACTTTCCTTTAACCCTATGAGCCAAGACTTGGATCAAGTAACAACAAAAGCCCAGAATACACAGGGCATAGGAGACAGAGTGGAGAAGTGGAGACAAAACTCCTGGAATAAAATCCTTGCCTCAGTGAAATCAAAGGGATTTTATCCCTGGTGTCTAGTCTCACTTCTGCCAGACACTTGCTGTGCAATTTGGACAAATTTATCCTCTGCAAAATGGACAGGAAAATCTGTTCTGCACTTACCTTACAAGTGTTGTAGCATGATTAGCAAATCGTGCTATTAAAGGAAGCAGGGGAAGGCTGAGGATAAATATAAATACTACCTACATATTTACAAAAAAAAATAGGCAAATATTATTCTAGGAATCCTCTATGCATGGAAGGGGGTAGGATCTTTACTGCTCTGCCTGCATGCATTTACACAGAGACATCAATATGACATTTCCCTGCAACACCCTCATTATTTGGGTCTTCTCTCATGTTTGTGATTTTCAATTTTATTCCTGGCTTAGGTCTCATTCCTGACATTTTTATGTAGGTTTTGTATGCAATAATATACATACATTAGATGGTGTTGAAACCATCAACCCGAATTCCTATTTTTAGCACAGTGCAGAGGATGGGACAGAGACATAAGTGACAATTAAAGAGAATATATTCAGAGCTGTCATCAGCAAATATTTTTTTCTCTTGCCAGGAATCCTGAGTGCGTAGAAGGGCCTCCTAGGCAAAGTTTTTAAGGCAAAACAGTCGGGTCATTCAAAAAAACCCCAAACAAACCCACAAGTGAATGACATCACCAGGAGGCTGGGCTGCTCTAAGGATCCCAATCGCCGACTCTGCGAGAAAATTCTTATTTGCTCCCTCGAATTGCTGATCTGCCTCTTTGCTTCTGTACTACCCATGCACAGTGCCTGCAGATGTCTATAATTTACAGAGCTTTCCTCATCAAGGGGATTAGGCAGCCCTCTTTCAATATGTATAAGAAGTACAAACACACACTTACCCACTATGTTTTACGCCTGCCTGCAACAAACAGCTGAACAGATTGTGATGAAATTCAGACACTGACAATCTGACAAAAAACTTCTTTTTTCCCTTAAAATCTGGCTTCCAGAAGTTTTGCAAATCTAAATATTTTATTTGAATACTGCGAGGGCCCCAATCTTATGGAAAGCCTACGAAGCAAACATGGAGATATGTGTAGTTAAGGAGGGGGAAAAAAATAGCACAGACGCATACACAAAACACATCTATTTGGTGCAACTTGCCAATTTTCACAATGACTCGGGTGCGTTTTCTCTGCCTGGCTCCTGAGACTGTAACTAGACTCCTCTAATAAGCACTTCTTGCCCACCAGTGTGTCAACGGTGCTTTAACAGTAGTTTCAGTGTCAAATTGCCCTTTCCTCAGCAGGGATTGTTAAGCCTTTCTGTATTATACTTCCAAGACTCTCACGAGCTGGAGTTGGGAGATATAATATTTTCTTTGAAGTTTGCGTTTCACAACACACTGGGATGCAAACAAGCTCCAGTTTCTCAGTAGTCAAACAATTCTGGCACACAGGGACTAGGACTAAATATTGTACCGAATTTTCTAATTACGTCTTTGTGATATTTACTACATGGTGTTAGGTGAAAGCAGATCCTAATCAATATAAACCCCCTTGTCTAAACAGGACATCTGGGCTTTGAAATATTCTGTTTGTTGTCTAGAAATTACCCTGTAGCAAGCCACTGTAACAATATAATATCTTAGTCATGGAAAACTTTGGAGTATTTCTGATAAACTTATCATAAACAGATGAGTGCTTTCTCTCTTTCAGTATTAAGGTGATGTAAAAAGTGAAGATAAAAGTCAGCTGTATGCATAAAATCATAGAGACTTTTGCCAACAAAATGCTGTGTTTACAAGTTTAAAAGATCCAAAGTCTGAAAAGGCAAAAAATTAGGATTCTTAAAGTAACACTAACTCAGCCACATGGCACATCCTGGCAAGCACATTTAGCAAAATAAACATTAGCATATTCATATACACATTTCTAGAGCAACGTATTTTTAATGTGGCCAAACTAATTCAACAATGGGAATCTCAACTTTTCTCGTTTCAAGGCCAGATTCTCAGCTGGCAGAGACATATTATTTCAACAAACCGACATCACCGACAGCAGCGAAGCAGCAGAGCCGCCTCCTCCTGAGCAGGCAAGTGCCAGAGCCTGATGCACTTACGATGACAAGTCTCTCTTCCTGACTTCATTATCAATATTCATACAACAAGATAGACAGATGTGACTAAGAATCGGCTCCTCAGACAGAATCCTGAGCCTTCCACTACAAAAGCATTCATGAGAGTCACTTTTCTGCCTGTATTTTGTCACGTAAGAGAATCAGGAGGAATCCAGCCCCCCTGGCAGGAGGATTTCACAGCACAAGACATGGGACATTGTAACTTTTTGGCCCTGAATTTTGGGTGATGCTGATTTTTACTGATTCTCTCGGCTTTATCTGACAATTCCTTGATTTGTTCTTCCGACAGCAACAAACTGCACCGGAGGGGAGCATCTCCCTGCTCATCACAGACATGTCAAAGCGGGATCCATTCCCACATCCAAGCCTTCCCACAGAGAAAGTTTTCTGTGCCGAGGACATTCTCTCTGGATAACAAGGCAGCTCCGGGCTCCCGAAGCAGCTGCCTTTGCAAAGCTGGCTTATCCCGTCACCCCCGAATTGCCCTTGGTGGAGAGGATCTCCGGATGGCGCTGAGCCAACTGCACCAGCCCTTCTGCCATCCCAACCTCCCAGCACGGGTGCCCTCCCATCACACCAGGGCTCCACAGCCTGGGATAAGGGGATCTAAAAATGACACAAAGCCCCCTTGCCCCACCTTAATATGACCTATGCTAAATCCAGCTTGGCTGGGGCTGAGGATCAAGGCCCTTAGACACTCTTAACTTAATGCTCCAGGTAGGAATATAACTCCCCCCCATAACCCCCTGTTTATTTTTATTTTTCAAGTGCTCAAGGTCCTGGTCAGGACTACAGCCCCGCTGAGTGACACACTCTATAAGTATGAAAAAACCTCAAAAATTCTGTTTAAAGAAAGGTTACATGAAGAGAAGGCAGCAAGAGGCAACTGCATGCAAGTTGTTTGTATATATTATGTGTACATAGTTTGTTGTTTGATTTTTTTTTTTGCCAAGGATCTTGAACCTCACCCAGCTGGACTTGGAGGCATCCAGAGCAAGTTGGTTAATTGCTAACAGCCTTCATAGAGACACACAGGGAATTAATCCTCAGATCACCTCTTTTCCCCTTTGCAAGTCACCAAAAAAAAAAAAAAACAAAACCCAGAGAAAAGCCTAGCTCTTAGCTGTCCGTACTATTTCCAACAGTAAATGTTGCCATTTCAGAGTTAGATATGGAAAGAAAAAAAATAAAACTGGAAAGCACTTCACACCTTTGAGCTCTGTAGCCTGTTAACAAACTGGAGAGATATTGGCAAAGAGGTTCAAAAGTTAGTAGGGGCGACAGACAGAAGAACAGACAGTGCAATTGCTTCATTTCCATAAGCGCTCATGCCAAAAAAAAATCAGATCTGATTAATAATTAAAAAACAAACAAAGAAAAAACCCCATTATTTTGAGAATCAAGAATAAGTCTGACTGGAAAGTTCAAAAAGGCCTGGACACATAAAAACAAAAGGTTACAGTGCAAATCCCGGCTCTGAGGTTTTTTTACAGCCCTTCCACATGAGTTGGATGGCTCCCATCCCACAGGGACACCCACCCTCCCCTGGCACCCTCAGCCAGGAGCACCCAGGCCACAGGGTGGGAATGGCCACCCGAGGGCCCCAGGCCAGTTTCCCAGAGACAACCCCAAGCTCTGAAGATCTAAAGATCCCTCAAATAATCCTATTCAGGGAGAAGAATTATAAACATGAAGGGCAAAAACAGGGGGAAATGGGATCCTTCTTCAGGCCCCTGGCAGACACGGAGAGGACAATGGGGAAATAAGAGCTAGCACAAAAGTTTCCTCGAGTACGTCCTCAGACACCGCGGTTTCAGATGAGAATTTCCAAAGGCAGGAACTAAAAGAATATTATGATTTTCTTTGGGGGATTAATTACTTTGCCGCTTGTTACCTTTTGTCAAAGGCATGACACCCCATAACCTTGTTGCACAAGGCACCAGATGTCCATTTAAATGTCAGTTTTGAATGAAAAATGTTTGTTTTCCCATTTGAGTCTACAAGTTATTTTCTTTCTGCTAAAAACCCCATGAATTTTAAGGCGAGCAGACACCAAAACGTGCTACAAATGATACAGACGGGTGCTGAGTTCTCTGGGAGAAAATAAATAAATAAAGGCAGTCCTTCCTCCTGCTTGCATTTGCTGGGGACACGTATCCCCTTACAAATAAAAAAAGTATTAAGAACATGTTATGAAAAATAACAAAGAATAGCAGAGAAATCAAAAAGTGAGTGGCACTTCAGATGGAGTTTAGCAAATTAAGTCATTGACCTGAAGAGGAGATTAATACCAAACAAGGTGCCCCTTCTTCTGAAGTAATGAATATTCTTCAAACAGCAAGGGAGCACTGACTGCTGTTTGATGCTGATGACATTGAAAATTTAGGAGAACAGAAATTCCATCATTTTTCATTTGTATGCAAATGCGCCTGTTCCAGAAATTAACCCCTGAACCCCATGTCAGTTTTCATCTGGAGGAATTCTCTTCGCTCGCATCACACAGCGCAGCCTTGCTGCTATCCTGGGGTCACTGAGGCTTCCCCACACACAACAACACAAAACCCTAAAACAAAACAACCAACCAAAAAAAAAAGGAAAAAAAGGCTCCAAAAACACAAAAAAGGGAAGAAAGTTGGGTGGGGGAAATTGGCCGAATCATGCCAGGCTTTGTTTCCCCCCATTAATGGGGTATAAAGGAGCAATAGAAGCCAAAGCCTGTTGTAAAATGCACATCTCTAATGCCTGGCTCTGGGTCCTGGCATCATTGTCATGCAAAAGGCAGCTCTACCTCTTTAGGCAGAGCAGCACCCACTAATCACTTCCACTGGTGTTAAGGTGAACCTCGGGCCAATATACAACCCATATTACTCTTCCTTTCAGCTCGGGCTTCCACTGTTAAAAAGTTCCTTTGTCACTTAGCACCTTAGACAAATGCGACTATCTGCATCTGAAGGGGAAAGAGATGATGGAGGTTTTTTAATTGATGTGGATTTAATTATGCTAATTTAGACAGCTGTAAAGCCTTTTCAGTAGAGCTGCATAATGGGACCAGCAAATACAGGTGTCCTTCACTGCAGGCGCTTAATGTTTAACCTCAGTCGTTTTGTAAGGAATGGAAAATGCAAAGTAATGGTTAACCAGCAGAAAGCTCTATTTCTTGAGGACCTAAAGAGGACACTTCACTTTGATTCTCCCTACAATCCCATTGAGGGCTGCAGAAATCCACACACGCTGAGCAGAGCACAAATACTTTTCATTGCAGTGATGAAGATGAGGCTGAGGCAGAAACAAGAGGGTTCCGGTCTGCCACAGACTTCAGCATCCTGCACAGTGTCCTTTGCTTAAATTAGGCCATCTCTGAATAAATGCTTGATTTAAGACAGCCCTTTCTTGTACCCTTTTGTAATCTTTTGCAATCTTTTGCATTCGGCCACCTACAGCACCAGCAATGATTAAAATCAGTAAGTAAGGTATTTTCTTCGAGTGTTTTCTTGGTGTCTTATCCAGATCCCTCTGAGGCTGCTATGCCTCTAGCTTTCCCAGTATTCCTTATCCCACACTCTACATCCTTTCTCCAGGCTGGGGCTGACACCTCCAGGGACCATTTGGAGATTAATTTCCCAGGTTTGGCTGGGAGTTTGGCCAGTTTGGTTCCCCAGTGTGGCCACGCACCATGGAACCATGGAACATCCGTGCTGCTCCCGGGGAAGAGTGTAAATACTTGGCCAAAGGTGAGGAAGGGACCACTGAGCTTTTTTAATATAGAATGAATGACAGCCCAAGTGTGCCCGTGGGAGCTGGAACCAGATGATCTCTGAGGTCCCTTCCAACCCAAAGCATTCCATGATTTTATGATTCTGTGATTCTTTGACTGCCAGAGGCAGCCTCAGTGACCAGGTACCACGTGACCCCTTGAAGCTGTCCTGTTCAGTAGCATTTGTACGACCACTCCCTTTTTCTTTATTTTTTTTTTTTTTTAAGAAATTGCTATTTATTTAGCACTTATTACAGTGGGAATGAAATCTTTGGCATACAGGTTCTGGTAGCCTTCACTAAAGCAATTTCAGGTAATTTCAGGTGTTGCTGGCTGACTTACACATCTCTCATTGCTGGTGCAGCAAGCACAGTCTGTACAGGAAGGTGGGCTTTGGGCTGTGCTCTCCTCCCGGAACATCTCTTTTTTAAAGGAGTGCTGCCAGACTGGTGAATATGCTGGAAATATGCACTACACCATCAGATGGAGTTGATTTGGGTAAGGCAGGAGAGAGATGATTAAATCCAGGTGTAGAAAACTATCCCCAGCTACATCTTCTTTAGGTCTCCTGAGGCAAAAAGAGATAACAGAAGTGCTTTCCCATCACATGATGCAGTGTGTAGTTCCACAAGGAGCTGCTCTGCATATCTGTGTCTGTCTCCATCATGGTGGCACCTGGACACTGCACTACCTCTAATCATTCCTAAAGTGCAGTAGAAATGGGTTTTTATCCCATTTTACACTGGCCTTATACGATTTGCCCAAGGTCATTGAGAGCAGAGATGGAAATTCAGATTTTTACTTTTTTTTCCATTGTTTGATGCCCCGTTGCAACCCCCGCTTTCCCCACCTTTCCCCTCCCTGTCTGCATTTCACCTTCTTATCTCCAGGCACCATCTATGGCAATCCTCTCCATTTTGGCAAGAGTTCCTGTTCTGGGAAATGCTAATGACGGGCACCAAGAGGCTAGCAAAGTCCTGTACTTCAACCAAATTTTCCGGCTTCCAAGTCTGCAAATTCTGCAGCCTAGATACAGATAATTCTCCCCACACATTGTCTCCTGGTCCCCTCAGCTCCTCCCCAGGAACACCAAGTGCAGAGTGCTCCATAGCTATTATATTCACATGCATTTATGATAAGCTTTAGCTTGACGAGCTCGACGGTGACAGCATCAGCCATCCTTCACTTTGCCCTGCTCCTGTGGATTCAGCACCCGTGGGCCCACGCTGGGCTCTCCTGGCAGCTGAAGGGCCAAACACCAATTAATCTGGGGGATATCCTTCCCAACAACCACACCTGACTTCCCGGCCTGCTTCCCCCAAAGCCTCCTCGGTTGTTCTGGCAGCTGGGAGACCAACAACACGCTCTGGGTTGGGTTGAGTTTTCCTCTTGGCTGCTCTGGGCTCTTTGATGCCATTTTCCTTTACTCACCCTTGATTATGGTGGATGGTCTCTATTACATTTTCAAATTACCTGATACCCACACGAAAGGCCTTGGGGTAGGTTTTATTTCAAGTGTTCTCCATTCTTATGTTTGCCCGATGCAGAAATGTAAGAGTTGGTCCCAGAGCCAACCAAATACTGGTGCTTAGCCCAGCAGGAGATCAAATTTCTTCTGCATACCCAGGATGAAAATGCACAGGCTCTTTACCAGGGACAGCCACCATACAACACACCAATGTAAGCACTCTGCTCCGTATTTTAACAGATTTTAGGAATTTGTGGGAATTCTCTGTAACACTGGAGAGGAAAAGATCTGAAGAAATGCTGTAGCAAAAAAATATACAAATGGGTACTTTGATAACTATAAAGTTGCTTTCTTGGACTGAGAGCTCACATTAGGAACCAAATAAAATATTTAAAGGCAAAAATCCTGCAAAGTTTCCTCCTGCGAAAGGGAAAATATGGTCTGTGCTATACCAGACCTTCCTTTTGCAAAATCTGTTTAGGAGTTGCCATGAAACAAGCAGGATTCAACAAGGAGCTTGACAATTTCTGTTAAAGTTGCATTTATATATATTTCTAGGAATGGTTGGTTTGATTCTTCTTTAAAACCAAGTGTCAGGTTGCATTTCAGACCACATATAAATATAATTTTGCTCTCACATAATGCTTTTGTATCTGGTGTAATTCCATTTACTGCAGTGGTGTTACCTTTCAGTTACCCTAATGGGAACAAGAGCAGAATTACACTGATAAAAAAGGCTGCTTACAGAAAGAAATACAGAAAGAAAGAACACAGGAATAAATACTTCCTCTGGCTTATTTAATATATTTGTTTGTCCAAATTGTAGCAAAGATATTTATTTCAAGGAATATTGTTTGATCAGCAAGATTAAACACTGATATGTCTTAAACTCCAACACGCACTTTTTACAATTCATCAAACGACACCTAAGATTGTTTGGCTGGTCAACTAAAAGAAACAACAAAAGGTTTCAGGTCATATAATTATACCCTTCTGTTTCCCAACTTTCTTAGAAATCTCTGCCTAAAAATAATCCCAGCATCCGGATGCCTTGCAGAATTGGCTTATTTTAAAACATATAAAAACTCTTATTGCAGCCTTAGCCATTTTAAGGTCTCGGTGCTGACATGGAATAATAGTGCTTAGCACTACTATATACCGCTTTCCATCTCCAAAGCACTTTACAAACATTAGCTAATTAATCCTCACAACACCCCTGTGAGGTATGTAGGTAAGTATTGTCATCCAATTAGGTAAGTATTAAGCACTTTTATCCCACCAGATAAGTATTAAGGTCTCCCATTTTACTGGGGAGCCTGAGGACAACAGGTTAAGTTGCTTACCAAAGGTCACAGGGGGAGCTGGTAGAATAAAACTTGGGATGCTTTGGTTTCTTGAGGGCTATTCAGGCATCCGGGTAGCATCCGGTGCTGCTCCCTCCACAAAGGCATCCCTCGCCATCCACATGGAAATTAGGGTCTTCTGTATCCCTCCGAGACACAGAGTGATGGGTACAGCATGGTGGAAAAGATGTGCCTGAGGAGCCCAGCTTCCTCCTTTTTGGGGTGGGCAAGGATGACACTGCCCAGCAAAGTTCTCAGGAAGTTATTAAGAACAAAGGTTTGGATCAGGGCATTTTCCTGTGGGCGCACAAGGACACGCATTCAAAAGCATCATCAGGCCTTGCCAATCAAAAGCTCCTTCTTCCCCTCTCAGTCTACCTTTCTTTCCCGCTATTTTATAGGGATGGACTCATATTAAAGCCTCACATCCATGCCATAAAGATATAATTCCCTTTCCACTGTGGTTTGCATCTTCTGAACATAAAAATGTCCAGTTTGAAGCCACAGCTCAGAAGCTTCCAGGTTTGTAAGGAAGCTTGAATCTCCAAATAGACTTGGTGAGACAAATCCCTTTTCAGAGGATCTAGAGAACAGGACCAGCCCAGCACGCTTTGGGTTTAATCAAGTCTCAACAGATGTCAAGCTGGTGAAATAACATCATCTGTCCCCCAGAGACAATGCCAGTGTTCACATCTGCTTCCAATTTCACTTCACTGCTGGAGAAAAAGTGAAAGCTCCTACTGTAACTCCACTTGGAGCTGCGGCTGAAAGTTAAAAGAGTCCTGAACAAAAGTCTAAAGGTTGGACTTGGTGATCTTGGAGGTCTTTTCCAGCCTAAATGATTCTGTGATTCTGTGATTGACTTGGAGTCTGGCGGGTTTTGCGAAGTCATTGAACTCTAGACCAGCGTGAGAAGGCCCCAAAACAGGAAAATCCGCCCTGAGTGAGCCTGCAGAAGGTGCAGTCCTAGGCAGGGCACATTTCAGGGTCTGCCCAAGGACCCGTCACTTGTGATGGACAGTCAGGACTGTCCTCTGCTCAGCAATTTGGCACTTGACTCGTGGCAGTGTCATCCAGCTCTTCTGGATGCAAGGCACCAGCACAGCCATGCTCCAGCTCAAGCTGGAGCTGAGGCAAATCCCAAGTGTTAAAAAAAAAAAAAAAAAAAGACCTTGACTAGATTTCAACCGTGCTGATTTATGTTTTCAAGTGGAAGGCGGTTTTAGCTGAAGTAAACTACACAGTTTTTAGATCATTCAAAATTCATGGCAGTTTGATCCCACAGGACGTCAAACAAACACAAATGATTTGCCAGGAATCCCTACAAATTGAAATAACCAAACCACACACAGTTCCAGCAAAAGTCTTGAACCAGTTCTGAGGCAGGAAAAAGTAAGCATTAAAATAGAGAATATTTATTTTATTCATCTACACAAAAACATCTCCAATGCAATGCACATCCAAATCAAACGCACACAAAGAAGGAGCACCAATACATAATGTCTTGAAACTCAAAACTCCTCCAACCCACAAACCAATAGGAAATAGACAAATGAAAATAAGAGTTATGAAAACAGAAGGTACATTTAGACTCTCTTGCACTCTCTGGAGTGGTTTTATTTTAACATAAGGCTGAAATAGAAAAGGAATTAATCTGAGAAAGCTAACACAAAATGCAGGTAACAGACATATCATGTGTGGTACAGTCATGAGAAAGAAAACAGACAACCAAAACTGTGACAAGAATGTGCTTAGCTATTATATTCTTTCAAACTTGGTCTGCCAGCATTTTTTCCCTTTCTTTTTTTCCCTTTTTTTTCCCTATGTACTGGTCATCAGTGTCTGCCAAAAGACTTTTCATGGCTTTCTGCAATTCCATTTCCCCCCGAACGGAGGAAATGATGTTTCTCCACAACCACAAGACCCAGCTGTAGGTTTTACACCACAATTTGTAGCTGTAAACCAACACAGTGACACGCCACCCCCCTGCCTAAATAACCAAGACCAAGCCAGTAGCAAAATTTCCATGTGGGTTATGCAAAATGAAAGGATTAAAAAATGAAAAGAGCATTCACTTCATGTTGTTCCTTTAAAACATCATCACATAGCTCTTTTTTTTTTTCCTAACCTGACCTTTTTTTTCCCAACGGTTTATCTGTAACTTAATATAACTAATTCTTTTGAAATAATGTTCACAGTTAGCATAATTGGTGTTATATAGTTCTAATGTACATTACAGAATATTCTGTCACTAGACACTAAATTGAAATTTTAAAGAAAATGATAGAAATAGCTGTAAGGGAAAAAGTACCCTTTTAAATCTAATTTGCTATGCACCGCAGTAGGGTAATGGATGCAATGAAAGTTCCTTTATTGAGTTCCCATGTCCAAAAGGTATTTAGGTAGCAAAGGATGTTAAGCAGACCCCCTGTGCTCCTCCTTTAAGTAAAGATAGCAGGAAATAAGGTATATAGGTTTGTGTCCTCCTGATTTTTATTTCCTCAGGAGTACAACTTATGCAAAGGGCACCTTAGGCTACTTGGAGGATCACAAAGGGTGCCCTCGACCCCCTCGCTGTCTGCATGAATAGAAGCATCTAAAGGATGGCTGAATCCATACAGCGAGTTAAATCCTTCAGGTGGGTCTTTTCAAATTCCAATAGTGAGGAGTTACTGGAGAATTGGTAAGGATTTCACTAGGCCCCAGCAGGTTTGAGATCAAAAGCCCTGGTTAAATAAAAGCCTGTTGGGAAATCTTAAAACCTCTTTGTAATGTAACTTAAAAAAGTTAATACAAAGAGCCCTTAGACTGAAGCCTGTAACAGCATGAACAAAGAGTATATCAAAACTGATTCCATTAAGGGAAGGCAGACAAATAAATTCATTTAATTTAAAGAGAAATCAGATATATTACTCTGCTAAAAACTAAAAAGCATATCAGGAAAAAAAAAAGCCAAACAGATTTTACAATACACATGCACATAGAGCTGTGAATAATAGAGATAGATATATATAAAATCTATTTATAAATATCTCTCAGAACAGAGAACAGAACATTATATACACACATATATGTTTAAGTATCAATTTATCCAATATGTGCATGTGTGTGTGTGTGTATAATTCTAATATATACATATTTTTATCATTTATGAGGCCTCACGCTGGGCTCTCAAATCTGCAGTTAGATACATCTATATATGTATCCAGAAAAACGCAGCTGAAAGAGCCCCTACATTCAAACTGACACAAGACATTTTTCAACCCAATTAATTAAAAAAGATGGGTGCTCATCAGTCAGCTGGCACGGGATTTTTCTCCATCATCTTGCCAAAGTGTCACAGTGTTAGTTGCGCAGCATGTTGGAAACAGAAAATCTGGGACTAGGATTTCGATATCATTTATTAGCTGACCTCTTTCCAAGCAGCTCTTACACTTTTAACTCGTTGGGGGTCCTGCACCGGAGGCGGGAGGGTAGGAAAGGGAAGCTGGAGAATCACATGGAACCATTCATGTTGGGAAAGTCCTGTCAGATCATCCTCTTGGCGAGATGCTTGGAGATCTCGTGTTGGACACCCACACGGAGGATCGGGCAGTGTTTGCTCAAAGCAAGCTGTCCTGAGCACCCCACGAGCAGGGGAAGGCTGTGTCCCTGGGGCACCACGGATGGGGGCCCCTCACTTTGCACAGGGTGGGGTCACTTGGGTGCTGGATGCTCTGGACCCCGTGGGAGGAAGGGTCCTCTCGTCCCACAGCTCACTGTCCCCGCAACAGTCACTAAGAATTTTGCTCCCTCCACCCCCCCAAGAAAGGAAAGGAGGGGCTGAATTTTGCTGGCTTGTGAAGCTTTTCATTATTATTGTTGTGGGGGAGATGTGGAAATCTCCTTAGCTAGGAAGCTTATTTCACTGTTTGATAAATAATAGTTCTCCATAGGCTGTGCACTGGTGGAGGGAGATGTGTGCGTGGTGCAACTGAGGGTGAATACTTGCAAAAATTAATATTCTATGGGATTTAAAAAAAAACCCTTTTTCTCCTTATAACTAAATTCTAACATTTTAGTTCAGCAGTGCTCAATTAGGCTGTGTATAGTGAGGGAATGGGACTCACCCTCATTCTCTAAACCCATGAAATGCAGACCCTAGAGCAGAAAGAAATAATTTTGTCCCTCTACTCTTTAATAACATTTCTTCTGGAGATAAGAAATCAGCAACGTGTTTCACATATGGTGCCTTTCATCCCAGTGAGCAGTAACGGTTTCACAGCCTACACTAGTGGCANGTTAAAACCCTTAAAATGCACATCAAACCAAATCCTCTTAACTATAGGGATGGCTATCATTTTAGCAATGCCATTTCTGGTGATTTTGGGTGGATTCCACCAAATGAGTGCAGGGACCACTATTTATCAACAGACCATTGCTCTGTGCACCAAATCATTGTGGTGGCTGTCAAAGAACTGCCCTTTGCAACAGAAACAACAAAAGAATGGTAAAATGAAGGATTCCAGATGGAGATAAAACCGCAAGGAAAACCCAGGTGAAAGGTACTGGTATTTGGGAACCTCAGTCTCAGTGCTGTGCCTCACATTCTTGCCCTAGCAACAAGGATCTAATAATCAGAGGAGATAAATGCCACTTTTGACCCCTTGTTTGAGAGAAAATCTCTCCAAAACCACCGTATCTAATAATATCAAAGGTTGTGGTGGCTTCTGCATGGCTGGCAATTTTTAGACCAGTAGAGGATGAGGTTTTCTGGTTCAAACAGGAATTAACTGAGAGAAGTCATATGGCTTGTGTTATACACGTGACACCAGATGATCCAAATAGTCCTTTCTTGGCCTTATAATCTACGAATAACCTTGTGGAGGTACTGCTCTCCTGTGGATTAGTGGCAAACCAATGCTTCTCTTGCTTGGATGAGTTTTCTGATCTAAATACCACCCAGACCTGCGTGGCCTACAGGATTTGACTGGATCACGGTCTCAGACGGAGCCATTGCCAATTAATGCCAGACATGAGATAAACCAGGGTAGGACATGCTCCGCTTCAGGTGCTGTGTGATCCTGGAGTGTCATTAGTAGCCACATAACAAGCCAGGTCTGAAGTAAAACAATTTTGCTATAAAGACACTCATAAATATTATTTCACCCTTGCCATCTTTGCATTACTGTGCACCGTAAGACCCAGACCATCAGACACCGTGGGGCTCTTTGGCTCTGAATTAATCAGCTTCATCTGCAAGAGCAGGGTATAATTGTGGCCAGTTTATAATCCATAAAAATAATAAGATTCTGGAATGATTTGTGTAACAGGACAGCCCATTCCTATATTGGAAAACAGAGCATATGGGGTCTTGTCTATCTTGCTTGGATTACGAGGCAGAGGAAATACCTGGCTGAGCAGTGCTCAGGAATTATCAGGTGGATGATATTACAGGAGCAAGCCGGGTCTTCATTTATTTTCTTTATATGGATGCCTCCGAGTTCAGGTTGTCGGACTTACATAATGCTAAGCTTCCTCCTGACCACTCCACAGCCCTGACTGCTCCCAGCCCTTTGCTGTGATCCATCAGTGCAGTTTCGCTGGGACATCTGTGCCGGGGAAAGCCAGGCTGCACCCCGCAAACCCGAGGTGAGCTCAAACTCAGTCACCACCCCAAAGTCAATTAGAAATATCTCTTAAATGCAGCTATTCTTCTTCCTGTCCCTGTCTCTCACCAGGCCTTGTTTTACCCGCAAGGATAATTTTTGATGTAGAAGGAAATGTGCCATTTATTAAGTCAAAACCCACTTCCTTTAGCATCTACAAAAATTTCTCCTGAGGTTTCCCTTTCAAGCACCAATCTTATTTAGATCTGCAGGCTGAGACAGTAGCAAAAGGTGCAAAAACTTACAGTCATTACATTGATTAATCAGCTGCTGAAATTTGGCTTTCCAGCGTGACACCTCCATTCTCTGAATGTGTGGCCCTACTGCAGTGCAATCAATTCGTCTGTGCAGGCTCCAAAACCCCAGAGCCACACGATGCAAAAAGGCAATCTTCTGCCCTCTTTGACCACAATAAGCAACATTACTGAAATCACCACTCCTGTACAAGTGTAGCATGACCCCGTATTTGTAGGCAGCAGAGTATGACTTCATTAAAAACCATCCTCTGTGTTCGGGAGTGGGAGCAAGGCAAGCCAGCAGCAGAGCAGCATATGTCTGAAACTGATAGTAAAATGGGTGATGCCTTAAACCCCACCTCTATACTGTTATTTACATACATATCTTTCATCTGACATAGGCTTCCCCTCCAGCACCTTGAATATATCAGTCCTAAGGAAGAGACTTTAAGTTCAAAGAGTGCCATCCCCAAACCAAAGTAGGGGGTTATCAAGTGAGGTGCGCCAAGCAGTAAGACAAAACATATGCATTTTTAATAGATAGCCTCTCCTCCCCCTGAGGAAGCCAAGAAAAGAGGCTCTGTGAAGCTTCAGCTGAAAACAAGTTCAGTGGATTTATACTCAGGCTGCTGTTCACGGAAAAACAAAATTCACAACTCTCATATATAGATATTTTTTGCTAGATGTTTTCCAAGCATTCTTCAAAGCACACCGGCCCCACCCTGGGTGGTCCTGTTGACCAGGTGAATTCACCTCCACACAGCATTCAAAAAGAGGAGAAGGACAGAAGATCATAAGAATGAAATAAAAAATAAAGAGGCCATGAAAGAGAAACAAAAAAATCTCAACAGGTCTGCATGGAATTTCAGCAGCACTTTATTTATTAATGCGTATGAAGCTACCACCGTCTTCCAGCTCCCAAAGACAGATCTGTAAGGAATAGGCCACATGCTGATTGACAGCAGCCATAATTCCATACAATGAGACTGTATTAAATTGTTTGATGTGATATGATACTCATCACTTGTAACTGATCAAACACACTGCTGCATCAAACAGTATTACAATACAATCAGGCTGGATATGGTTCCTGCCAAGGCTGTTCATCACATTGCACACTTCTGCATTAAACATATCTATTAATAGCATTGACAAACTACTCCTATCCAAGTTTTTTTCCCCAAGAATTGCAGGACGTGCAATATGCAAAAGATAATGCTTTGCAGTTTGAGGCAGCACTTCCGTTGGCTGAAGCCTCCAACATGAAAGGCTTTCCTGATTTGGGAATTTTATAAGGTAATGCCAAAAGTTGCAAACCTCTGCCCCAAAACAAAGACCTGACATTCCTGCTTCCCTTTTTCTCCCCCCCCCACTTTTTTTTTTTGTTTGATTTTTTCTTTCTTTCCTACATGCAAACAAATTGAAACATTGACCAGTTTTTGACCAAGATTTTACTTTTGCTGTGTCTCTCCCCTGGCAAGCTGCTATCTTGCAAGAGGGAGCTGTGTTTGCTAACACTGACCCTTCTAGAGGAGGGAGACATAAATAAAAGCAGCAAATTCCTTGTCACCACTGCTCCTGCTGCAGACAGCGAGGGTGACACACTGCAGCCCATGGGGGACAGGACTGGCTCTGACACGACAACTGTAGGGGCTCTCTCAGATGCAGATTCTTAAATGAGCCTGGGTCTCTAGAGGGCAGAGGTCAGCTGTCCTCAAATCTCTGCGAATGCTAGATTAAGTTTATTAATCTCCCTGCTTTCACTTAAAAACCAAATTATAGGGTGGTTAAATGTTAATGCCCGGGAGCTTGTGAGACGATCAATGCCCTCAGTCACCTCTGCTGAGGGGGAGCACAAGGTGTTCAGACCCCAACAGGGTGTGAGAAGTTAGTGTGATGACCAGGGAACACATTCTCCTTGTGAATTACTGAGGCCTTCATGCCTGGTGAGTGTTTTGTTTGCAGTCCTGACACAGCACAGGCACCCTCAGACACAGAGGGGAGACCCAGGGACCGATGGCTTCCCACCTGGATCCCCTGGATATCCAACCTCAACCACAACTCTTTATAAAGGATTTACACCTGTGCTGGGGTGTGATTCCAAATGCCCTTCCTCCTGCACCAACCCCAAGTGCCCAGGAACAGCACAAAACCAAGCATGCAGTGAACATGGTATTTAGCAACCTCCAGAACCGCCTCTTCCGATGTTATCTCATAAAACTACTTCAGTGTGTAAAAACGAAGTGATAAACAAGCATGAGGGGTGCACAGAATTCCTCGTGGACAGGTATGCACATCATAATTGGGCAATGTTCCCCCTTGGTTGTTCTCTCAGCTTGGGAGACCCAGGATCACACAGCCGTGGAAAATAGGAAGTAATACGCAGGAATGCATGCCTGGCTGTGTTTTTTATTCAAGCTGGGATTGTATACATTTTACATTTATGAATATTTTTGCAAACTGCAGTGACAGAAGGTGCCTTTTGTCCTGTTTCTCACTCCTGTAATGTCAGTGTGAGCAGATTAAGCTCATGGCACGGTAGCAAATTATCCCTGTTGATGGAACCAGCTCCAAAAAGATTATTTAAGAGAGGTGTGTAAGGCATTTCCTTTTCCTAATTAAAAATATTCAAGTCTTTCAAGATAATAAACTGTCTCAGAAGGTTATGTTGAAGGCTGGGAAATATACAGGAAAGGGCTGGAAAGGACTTTCCCATGATGGGCAGTCTTCAGCACTAAGAGCCCAGTGCAGTGTGTAGATAAAGGAACGGTAACTTTCTATCTGGGTGTAGCTAAGTAATTCAAGATGCTGCAAGTTAAGTGTAACAGTAGAAAGGAAGAAGTTCAAAAACAAAGTCCCAGGCATTTCAGTGCAGTGTATAGTATGCTAAATTGTGGTATTACAGAAATTGCTGAGAGCTTGGCCACAAAACGTTTCATACTGCACCAGCGTTCTGCCAGGGCTGGCTTCCAGCAAGCCCAGACACTTTTTCCTTTCACCTGTGCTTTTTTTTTTAAACCCCTCCTGTTCGTTAATACAAATCAAACACTGTACCAGAGAATTACAGCCCTTGTCCTGAATGTACCTCTCCCTTTATTAAATCAGCATGACTGAAAAGTCACCACGCACCAGGCAGAGACAACTGCAAATCTGTGCTTACCCTCCCCGTACCACCTGAGTGCCACTATTATTCCTCATCCTTGGGGAAAGGACCCCATGTGTGAGTTTCAGAAACCACCTCAGTGACTCCAAGCATCATTATCAATAGTAGGATGAACTGCAGCTGGGATGCACTGAGAAGGCACGGTAATACTCGCCCTAATCTCTGCATTCATCTCACTGGCCCTCGCTAGGAAGTTTAAGTACATTTACTGGGGATTCTTCAGCCCTTGAAAGGTAGAAAGACATCTATGAGGCTTGACGTACCAGCTAATTAACTCGGGTTTGGGGAAAAAAATCTTCTTATCTACTTAACTTGGAGACACTCTCTTTGTTTTTAAGCCTGCAGACTACCTTCTCTTTAAAATGCACGTTACGTACCATGCCGTAGTATGGAATGTATTATTTTTAACGAGGACCTATTTTAACTTGGACCTAAAACTACTAACATTTGACAGAGGGTTGGTTTTTTTTAAAGCTATTTGCAGAATCAGCTGAATGATAGTCTATAGCCTGTGTTTTGCAAGACAGGCAACAAAATCCTCATGCTTTCCTTCTGTCCTTAAAAACACGGGCACATGAACGTATGAAGCACTTGGAAATGAGGCCCCAGATGAACCCACACCTCCCCTCTCCCCCCAAAACCTATAAAGGAGTTTAAATAAATCTCTCAGGTTTTGCTTCTTGGTCTCGGGAAGTGGGGAATATTGAGGCTGGGAGAAAGTGATTGAATTTGTGCCTGCAGTGGTTGGGGCACGTGAGTGTTTCCTGCAGCTCTTCTGACAGGAACACAGACGTGAGCAACTCCTGTAACATCCCTGCTCAGAACTAAACCACGCTGAAATTTCCTGCGAGTGGCACAGAGAGATTTTAAATCCTCACCATATTCCTAACAGATAGAACAGTGGCATGATTGACCAAGCTTTTTTTTTCTTCTTCTTTTTTAAAGTACACATATGATGATGCATCATAGTTATAAACAGATGGTATTTGGCCTCCTTCCTATTCTCAACATTTGGAATTCCTAAACTATGTGAATTAAACAATAATATTTTATAAACATACAAGGGATTTTGCTCACTGCTTTGTTAACATAGAAATTATACAATGCTGACATTTATTTAAATTTTAAAAAGTAAACAAGAGTGTGTATTGAATTAAAGCAAACTAAAATCAACAGAGAGAAATATGTTCTGTGCGCACATTACCTACAACGGCACGGGCCTTTTTCGGGGAGACATAATGGGATGAAGCACAAATTGTAGCTTAGACAGTCTGATCCTTTGTGCTCGAAAGGCTCATTTAACACCTCGCTGTAAACAACGGATATTTATACCATAATTGGCCAGTTGACCATCAGTTGTTCATTTACTCTGTAACCTGCTATTATGGAGTTAAAAGAAGTTCCTTTCTGTTGGCTTTTCTAGGAGTGAAAGTGTGTTTGCAATTTTAGTACCAACTGGATTCAGTCTAACACTTGTACTTAGTATGAGAAACATTTTCATAATACCAAAATTTGGGGGAATAAGAGTATTCCTGCCAGAAAGGGAAGAAGAAAGTATTGGTTCTTAAAAGAAGAATTCTGTTTGCTTGGTTTCCTCTTTCCTTTTCCATTTTAACCCCTTTTTAGGCTCCTCTCGAGCTGTGCAAAATTGAGAAGCACTTAGGTTTTAATCACTATTCCCAGGTCTGCAAAGAGGTTCTGTGATGAATAAATAATGAATCCGAGATTTTAATCAGTGTTATGATTTTTGAAAAGGCTAATTATCATTGTTTACAGACATGCCTTTCCAACGTATTTCCTTGTTTTGCCTTCAAAGCTCCAAGGGTTAAGCCCCTCGTACGCATCCCTCCCATCCCTCCCCAGCGCCGCGCTCCTTGCCCGGGCTTTCGGGGGCTTGGGGGTATTTTTGGTCCGTTTGGTGTTTTTTGGGGTTGTGTTTTTACTGCAGAAACCGTAGGAGAGCCGGGGCCGGGCGGCCAGAGGCGCGCAGGGCTGGGGGAAGGCTGCGCACCGCGGGCGGCCGCTCCGCGCCCGCGGAAAAGCCACGGCGCGGGGGTAGCCTTTCTCTTCGCTGTCTGTGCATGGCAACGCTACGGAAGAATCTGATTTTCGAAAGAATATTTTTATTATCGATAATATCGATGATAAAAAGTGGCGGGCGGCGTGTCCGTCCCCCGCTTCCCGGGGAAGCTCCGTTCCGCTCCGCTCCGCCCGCAGCGCCGCGCCGGGATGCGCCGGGATGCGCGGAGCGCACCGCGGGGCTGCCCCGACAGTGGTCGCCCCCGGCTCAAGCCCTTCACGTTATTATCACCGTCATTATTTTTATTATTTATGATTTTTACTAATACAGCTGCCACTGGCCTCGTTTAATCCGGTCTGCCCACACCTCCATCCTCTCGGCCATTCACCGCGACGGAAAAACCTTTTCCGCGGGTGGGATATTCGATGACAAGGTCCCGATTCCCTCCCCGTCCCTCCTCTCTTTCCCCGCAGCCGCCGCCGCTGCTCGGGTCCCGCGGCCGCGTCCCGCAGCCTCCTCCCGCTCCGCGCTCGCTGCTGCCGCCGCTGCTTCCGCGGGGTGGGGGAACAACTTCCAACCCCTACAGCCCCTGATTATCAGTTTCCAGCAACAGCTGCGAGCCTTCGCTCGGAATCTAAAGAAATATCAGAAGATTAGGCAGCGATGCTATTTATTGCCCTGCAATTAAAGTTCTATCAGTGTTTCTATTATAAAACCTTATTTGCAAGGGTTGGTAACTCAGAGGCAAAATTTTCTTGCAAGATGAAGCCTCGCTAAGAAGTATTTTGGTTAAATAACGTTAGCCTTTTAGAAGATAAAATCCTCAAGGACTTTCATTAAGGTGCTCATTTATATCTGCAAATACATTGCCAAGTCCCCCAAATCAAGGATATATAAGAGGAATTTTTTTTTTTCCCCAAAAATCAAGGATTCGTGGAAAGGTTTCAATATAATTCTCTGGGAAATTATTCCCATGAAAACAATTTGTTTGAAAGAAAATGCCCTCTGGTCTTTTCCACACAAACTAGTCTTGGGCTAGTACATGAGAACCCAACTTAAAAGTGCCTATGAGCAGAAAGGAGGTTGGTTAATTATTTTCAACTGTCCTTTCTGGAATAAAAAACAGAGTAAACAGCTTGAACAGGGAAAGGTGAATTTAATTTTCAAGGCCCTTTAACTTTTAATAATCTGAGGAACAAGATGGGAGGTACATTCTACCCTCCCAGTTATCCTGATATAAATTCATTCAAGATTTATATTGGTGTAATAGAGAAGCAGAATTTGCTCCGTGATTTCTAATGAACTGCTGGCTCGGTCTTTAAAAACGCAATTAGAAAAATCTAACCACCTAATTCAGAACAGCTTTGAGCTGAGGCAGAGGTCTCAGTGCTGCAAACAGGGATGGAAGCTGGTCGGTGCCACGGCTCCTTGCCGTGCCTGCAGCACCAGAGCGGGGCTAGGAATGCTGGAAAGGGTTTGCTGCATTATTCCCTGGCTGTTTTAGGATTTTCCTTTCTATTATGTGGGAAAAGACAATTCTCATGTGGAATAAACCTGTGTTTCCTGTGATCTCAAATGCTAAGACAAAAGGATTGTAGGATGAGGTGCCTGGCCTGTTACTGATGCAGGAGAAGCTGTCTGGTTGGGGCACTGCCTGGTGAGGCTGGCAGTCGGGAAAACCCGGCCCTGACTCTGCACCGAAACTTGTATCAAAGCCTTGGCGCCGCTGTGTCGGTGCAGGTGAAACATCAATAAATATGAAAGTAAGTCAAGGTTCAATTCTCTCGCTCTACTCACAAGATTAGGTGTCTGCATTCACCACTTACTCATGTGTGCAGCAACAACGGGACCGAGGTCCCAATTTGTCCCTCTGACCTTTTGAAGTGAGGGGTTGAAATGAAGCAGCGTGGGGCGACAGTCTCGCTTCCTCTGCTGAAACGGAGAGGCAAAACTCCGCAGGCTGTTTCAGTCTGCAGGGCTGAAGGGGACACTCTGGGGGAAACATCACCTCTCGCTACCTGGAAGTCCTACAAGTACCACCTCTGACTACGTGGCACTCCTACCTCACTCTCTCGACTGACCTCAAACAGGCCAGGGCAACTCCTGACAGGAGGCCAACCTGCAGGTCCATGATGTGGTAAGGACATGGAATCAGAATGGTTGGGGTTGGAAGGGACCTTAAAGCTCATCCAGTTCTAATCCCCTGCCATGGGACGGACACCTTCCACCAGACAAGGTTGCTCCAAGCCCTGTCATTTGAACACTTCCAGGGATCCTTGCTCCAGAGCAGCTCTGCATCTTCGCTGAGAATGTAAAGAATTATCAGGAGATAACACAGCATTGCTATTTATTACCCTGCAATTAAACTCCTCACAGAGTTTCTATTATAAAACATTATTTGCAAGGGTTCAGAAGAAGGGAAAAATTTTCCACCAAGACGAAGCCTTGCTCACCAGACAGAGCTGGGCACAGCTGAAGTATCACTGTCAGTAAGTTCAGCAGGGCAGAGCTCCACCCCACCAAGGAGCTGGGTGAGACCTCCTCTGGCCGTGGGGCTGATGAGGGTGTGCCCTGAGGACAGCAGGAGCCTTTGAGTGCAAACCACACAGCTTTGATGTTTTGAGTCTGCTCACCACAAGCCCCAGTGCAGTGTTACAGCATCTCCTCTCTCCCTTTTATTGGTTTGGAGAATGACTCACTGTGATACTTGAAGCAATTTGCTCTAACTGCACCATGCCTCAGTTTCCCTGGCAGTAAAGCCAAAAAATATTCCAATTTGCTGGTGCAAGGTGTGATCACACTGGTGAGCATCTATGTTACACTCTGGCAGGAGTGCAGGGCTCCTGGGCTGTTCCAAGGATGACCACCAGACCTACGCTCTTGGGAAGACCATGTCCACCCAACCACGTGCAGTGCCTCCAGCCAAGCTGGGCTTTGGCTGAGCAGAAAGAAGGAGGAACCCGCACACAGAGAGAGGGTAACTGCAAAATTGTAACTCTGCAGTGCTAGGAGAATACCCAAACACCTTCCACTGGGTTTCCCTGGGTTGTTTTTGATTGCTTCATGGGGTAATTTTAACAAGAAGTAACACATGCTCTCTGTCATGCTGAAAAATGACATTTCAGCTTCTTGATGGTGTCAGAAGTGACAAAGGCATGCGTGGGCAGGGGGACCAGCCTGTGCCTTTCTCCCCTTTCAGGGAGAGGAGCTACCCTGCCTGATCCAAGGAAAGCTGAGACCACACCTGTCTGCAAAGACAAGTCTTACCAGGCTTCACATCATAACACCTTACCCAGAGTCCTCTTCCTGCTTCTTCCTAGAGCAGAGTTGAAAATCTTGGAATTGCCATAAGGTTTCATTATCGCTTGCAAACCAGATTCTACTTCATCAGATAAAGACACAATTGCATTCATTGACTCTGACACAAGGATATGCATGGTGATAAACATACAGATAGATGTACACACTTATACATGAATGAGATATGCTAATTAAAAATTGCAGTGGGCACTTTATTAAAAATTTATTGTACAATCTACATCTTCAAAACATTTTACATCAACAAATATTGCAGCTTGACTGCTGGAATCATAAGTGATTTATCTTTAAAAGACTGTATTTGCAACTGGATGCAAAGATTCTTGATGAACTGCCATTACATTTAAACTACTGGTTTTTATTGGAAGTATTTTGATTGTTATCTGTTTGTTCTCCATCCTTGAGAGAAATAAAACAAGTGTCTCGGCTTTCATTTTATCGGATAGATGGCACCATGTAGCATATTTCCCATGCTAGTTTGAATTACAGCTGTTTATCTTTCAGCTTTCTTTAAGATTAATTAAATGCAAATGTAACTCCACGAATCATGGGATTACCTGCCAGACCCCTTATTAATACCTTCACTTAAAAACCCCTGTGCCAGAGAGTCATTAATTTGCAAAAAAAAAAAAAAAAAAAAAAAAAAAAAAAAAAAAAAAANAGAGAGAGAAAGAGAAGTGCTCAAGCAGCCCTTTGCCTCCCAACAACCCGGAGATGGCTGCCCAATTAGTCCGGCAGCATTCGGATCCTCCTTTCAGGCCCTGTGGCCCTTTGAGGACACAATAAGGCTCCAATGATAACCTGGCAACCTAGGTAGAAACTCAGCCAAGTGTGAGCGTTTGAAGCTGCAGCTTGGCTGCCATCGTGTCGGCGAAAAGAAAGAATTCAGGCACCATGTCATCCAGTACAAAGGATAAAAACAGATTCAACCGGAAATTCAATGTGGCACCACATATGGGATACATGAGTGCGGTTACACAACAGGCCACATATTTTTTTTGAACAGTCTCCTGCATGTGATGCCGAGGACATGTGTAACCATCATAACGTCTCTAAGAATCTGTATTTAATTTGAGCTGGGGTGGTGGCAGGGATTGGAGATCTGAAGCCGCCACAGGTTTGTGGCAGATGGCTCTGTGTCAGCTATGACAAGCAGCCAGGCTCGGCTTCCTCTGCAGATTTTCTTTTCTCTCTGATCAGGTAAATATGGGCACACTCTGGAAACTTCCACAATTCTGCCTGAGGCTGCAAGTTTGTGACTTAGCCCCATCTGTCACAAATCTTCCCTCGGTTCTGCTGCGAGCAGAGACCTGAATTTACTGCCGAGCGCTGCCCAAGAAAACCCGACCGTCTCGCCCTGTGAGGAAGCACAAGAGAGAAGCACACGGAACCGTGTTAGAGGCTGGGACACAAAATGTGGGAAGCATTTCAGGAGGGGTGGAAGCCAGTTGGTCAAAGAACGCTTATGTGGTGTTATTTAAGAATGGGGTGAATTTAGTGGGGTTTTTTTAAGACAGGTGAGCTGGTCATCAGGCCCAGGTTATTGGCTCCCTCTGCTTTACTGGTGGTCTCAGTGGACACGTCAAGGACTGAACACCCACGGGGACCAACCTGCCCCTCTCACCCTCAGACATGGCACAAGCATGAGCCAGCAGGAGTGAGGGCCAGTTCTGCTTGACCATCGTCAGTCTGGGCTTTGCTTAAGAGCAATCTCATTTTATTTGCGGAGTGATAACTCTGCGAAGATCTGGACATTCATTTTTTCAAGGAATAAAATTCCATCACTATCATTCCAGTAACAGTTCCTAAATACGTGGAGATCAAAAGAAGCAAAGTTTTCACATAAAGCAGCATCTTTCCACAAAGAGCATACTATCAGCAGCAGCACAGTATCTTTCATGAAATAATCAACTTGTTTTTAGTGTCCTAAGATCAGAACTGAAGCACTTAATGTCTCTAAAATCATTAGACTTTAGAGTTAACTTTTAGAATTTAATAAGGAGTGTCCAATCCATTCAGCCTGCCTGTTTCAGGACAGTTGGAGTTCAAGCACACAGTATTGATTTAGTGTAGATTTTATGATCTTTTAAAAAAATCGCCTTAACAAAATTAAGATTTAGAGACTAATTTTCCACTCCACAAAGGAGATTTGGCAGGCAAGACTAGAATGGTTTACAGAGCCAATTTGTATTGGGTCAGATCTACTCTGTGATCCAGCTCCTTCCCTCTGCAAGTAAGGGGGAAGAAGCAAGGCAGAAAACAGTTTGTAGCAATTATTTTTAGAGTTCACTTTTCAAGCTCCAAGGACCTTTGGAAACCACCATCAAAACCCATTGTTGCTTTACATGAACTGGGTGCACTGTGAAGCCAAAGGCAGAGCTATTTAGTACATCCCAGCAGAGTTAACAGTATTTCCCTGACCAAACTGGTCTGTTCTGCAGTTTCTTAAATTGGACTTTTAAAACTCATCTCATTTTTGCTGTCTTTAAACAAATTTTGGATGCAAATCCACGCAGTACCTTGCATAGGACAGTTCAGAACACACTGACAGACTATAACAGTGGGAAAACAGTTTCATGCTTTTTTCTTCAAGGCAATTTGAATAAACTGTACTAAAAAAAAAAAAAAAGAAGAGTTCTCATGCTTTTTGCAACTTTTCTTCCTATTTCCTTTGACCCATTTCTCCACCTACTGTTCTGAAGTGGCTGTGGCTCATCTGCCAGTTTTCATTTGCTTTCTAAAACTCCCCTGGAAGCTATCTAATACTGTCAGAATGAAAAGTTCCAAGTCCTGGTGTTTATGCAGAAAGTTGTCCCCGTAATTGCTTTAGTCCTACTCTGCAAGTGCAGCCAACTGCTGTGAGCTACAGGCCAACATTTGGGGACATGGTGATCATGGAAATGTTGGATTAATGGTTGGACTCAGTGATCTTGATGGTCTTTCCCAACCTAAATATTTCTATGATTCTGCGATTTTCAGAGTGAGCTGGAGTCTCCTGGATATTTACCTCAGAGAGCCAAGAGCAAGGCAAGCCCAGGGAGAAGTGCAGGTGCAGGCCACCTACACACATACAGATCTCCACAAATATCCATATATCTATGGCTGGATCCCAAACTTGGGCAACTCCAACATCCTTCCTGCCTGCTCATTTCTCCCACAGTGAGGATCCATGTCAGCCAGGCAGACCTCTCTCCACCACAGCTGCCTGAAGACCTAAGATTGACCCAGAATGCTTAAATTGTGTCCCACAGTCCAGCATACCTTCCCACCTGTGCAAACTCCTATGCTAGAGAGGGATTTCACCTGTATCAGCCATACACAGGGAATGGAAAGTGTCAAGACTTGAGTCTAACCTGGATGTGATCCTGAGCAACTTAATCCAAGTTTGAAGTTAGATCCTACTTTGAAGCTGGCCCTCTTTTGAGCAGAGGCTGGGCCGGTGGCTTCCAGAGGCCCCTTCCTTAACTAGTCTGAGGTTCTGTGTTCCAAATAAGTAATGGAAGTTTTCTTTCACATAAAAAATCCTTATGTTTTACATATTTTACTTAGGATGACGTGCCTAAGCACTGGAACAGAGATGGGAGAGCATGGACACAGCACGCTGCACTCCAGAGCTCCCAGGCTCCTATAACCTTCCCACACAGACTCTGAGAAGCAGATCTAAACCACCTCTGAAACCATTTTAAATCACGTTCACTGGAAACTGAGCAGCTCAAGAGGCAAATACAAGTCTCTCACTTGTGTTTCTAACCTCCTTCTGACCTGCACCTAATGCTAGCCAGGTAAAAGCAGAAATTCAATACAATTCCTTCTTTTTTAACTCCACAAATATGCTCTGCTAATGAACAGAAAGCCAGCAGGATGGATGGGAATACTTGCACTATTTGCATACCCTATAAAGCTCTGAATTAACTTTATCAGCCCGGGACAGAAGATCTGGAGAACACTGTAAGCAAACATCTGCTCAATATACATTCACCATTAAAAAGTAAACAGTGGGATTGGCTCCATAAGGAACAGGTTGGAAATTATCAGAGCACTACGCATCACATAAACTGATGGCACGGCCTAGAATTCTCTAAAGCAATGATCATACCAGCACAAAAACAGCTCTCAAGCATCAGAACGGCTTGAACGATGAGAGACTAGAATATAAACATGGAATAACATTCACAAGGAGAGACTGAAAAGACTGGGATACTGTAAATGTTTGACAAATGTTTATAAAATAACAAATGGTACAGTAAAGATGGATGGGGAGCTCCTGCTTCCAGGCGCCCAACTCCAGGACAAGAAGACACTCAACACAACTGAAGGTGGGAAAAACTTGAGCTAATTAAGGAAATTAATTAAACACCATCATAAACACATCGTACAATCATGGAGTAGTGTGGGCTGGAAGGGACCATCTCATTCCAAGCCCCTGCCATGGGCAGGGACACCTTCCACTAGATCAGGTTGCATATGGAAACATGAATTTCCCATGGAGTTCTGCTGGGGACTGGGTAAGGATAAAGGCAGAGGCACCACCCCTGGCTCTCACATGGCCTGTACAGGAACCATGAACAACAGGGCTGAGTGGCTGATTGGACATCTGGCATCAGGCTCTCCTGCATCCTCACGTGCCCAGTGCCCTGCATCCTTACACTAAGAATGCCTCCTGCTGCTTCCCTAGCTTTGCCTGAATATGAAAGCTGGACCAGGAGCTGTTTTCCCTTCTACACGTTTCCCTGAAATACCCAAGATACTGCTTTCACCCAAATCAGAGAAAAAAGAAAAGGAAAGAAAAAGAAAAAAAAGAAAGTTTTGTTAGAACTGCCCTACACAGCCAAATCCTGAGACTGGAAACAATTCAGATGTCTACGGTCTAACTGGGAACTTAATTTGATTTTACAGCAGTTTAATCCCTTTGAATTCAGCAGACTTCCTTCTACAGTGGTGTAAGAAAGAAAAAATCACGCCATGTGTCTTTTCATAGGCAGGTGAGCTTCTGTAGTGTGATGGAAATGAGAAGATGAATGTCAGAAAGTGGGCCAAATTCTTTTCTCCGTTAAACAAGCATGAGTGAGAGTAGGATTTTTCTGTAGGAACTGAAGCTGACAGCATGTCAACCAGCACTCATTCAGCTGGGAGGGCTGGGAGAGATTATTTAAAGTTGTCAGCTCCTTCCATGCCTGGCTTTTGGCAACTCTTCTTGTCCCTTTCCACTGTATACTCCTTACATGCTGTTTTAAATTAAGAAACTCAAGTGAGTAAACTGAAAGGTAAACTTTAAGAAAATAATGCAAAAACAAATGCTTTGCCTTATTTTATTTTATTTTATTTTATTTTATTTTATTTTATTTTATTTTATTTTAACTTTAAATCTACTAGATAGGGCACTGACAGGTCCTATAGCGTACCCTGACCAATGCCCTGTTGTTGTTACTTGCTTCATTCCGGTGCTTACTTTGGCAACCAAAACCACTCAGAACTAGAGTTTGATTCCATGAAACTGGAATAGAACAAATAATTGATAACAAATGAGATTTCCTTCCCTCTCATCTCAATCTTCTGCTAATAACTGGCAGAAGGCAAGGCTGAAATGCAAACGAGCCAGCCCTGAGTGCTGTGTGAATACTCAGGGTGAGCAATGCATCATTTGGAAAGGTTTTCATAGGTGCTTACATTATGGACATTTTTAAAAGTCTGCCAGCATGAATCTGCTCCATGGAGTTAAGCTACTACAGTTTAATGCCTTGGTCTGTGCATTTTCACAGGGATGTTCCCTATGTCCAGTGCCTAAGCCCACTGCCCCACTGCCATTTATCTCCTTTCTGCCTCTAATTCTGTCAGCACAAGCATCGAGGACATCTGAAGGAATAAACTTCCCGTTTAATTAGCCACTGTCTAATTATTATTGATATCCTAAGTAATAAAATCCCAACAATAGGTAAAAAGATAAGCCAAGGTGATTACTTCCCAACTTGTGGAGCAGAATCCCCAACCAGCAGAGAAAATCAATATCTGCTTTTAAAGCATTTTTACTCTCAAAATTTCACAGATACTTGATAAACTCGATGCGGAGAGCAGAGCAGGATGGTTTCTGAAACACAAGGAGCTGGTTAGCATTGACTCTTGTGCTGGGATCCCTTTTCTAGTCCACTAAAGCAGGGATGATATTATAGTAATCTGGAAAAAAAGTGAAAATACGGCGCAAGTGCTGTGTTGCCTTCGGGATTTCACTCTTTTCAGCTTCCTTACAAAGCAGCACCACTCCAGCTATAATGACCTTAACAGCACAGCTCTAAGCTAGCATTTGCCAGGAGGTTTTGCGGATGGTCCATCGTGAAGGAAGACCAGGTGTACGTGGGTGTAGGCACAAAAGGACAACTCTAACAGTATTCTCCGAGCTGATCCAAAGCCTATTAAAGACAACAGGGATCTTTCCTCTGCTGCTCACAGGTGCTGGATTAGGCTCTGCTTTCCTCATTTTGAAACAATCCCCCACTCAGCTCCATTGCTACCTGTTGCAAAGGTTCAGCCCTGACACTCAGAAGATCTGAATGGAGCTGCAAACCCCATGCACGAGGGGCAGGATAAACACCTTCAGCTTCTGCCTACAAATCACCCCAAGGAATTCTTTGAAAAAGAATAAAAATCCTTCAAGCAAATCAGCATTTTGCTTACAGGGCTTGCTTGCACACACACTTTCAACCTGTACTATTTTATGTCAGGCTTTTGCATGCCTTGGCTCTGCGTTCAGGAGCTGGGGATCCACGTTGGGAGAAGATCCATGTGAATACAACCATTAGCTGAGCTGGAAGCATTGGGAAATGCCAAGGTAAACGTTTAAGGACTGTTTTCCCTTTGAAGCCCCCATGCCTAACTCTACGATACTATTGACTCAAGAAGTAATGCTGAACACTGGAAGTGTTCAGTCAGCATTTTAAACTATTATGAGCTACCTTCTGAACCATTGCCAAGTTAATAGACAATGAAAGATAATGAGCTTGAAATTGGGTGTTAAATTGCATTTTTGGTTCTCTCCTCCTTTTTTTTTTTTTTCCTTGAGGTTTAACTGTTTCCTGCAGAAACAACATCATCTTTGATGTACCATTATGTAAATGCCTATTTTTAGGTCACAAAAAAAGTCAAGGCGTGGGCTAAGCCCTCGCTGCTCCTGCTACTGTGTGCGGGAAGGGGGAGAGAGGCAGACAAGACACAGCAAGACCCAACACTTTCCGGTCCTCAGAGGGAGGGAGGGAGGGAGGTGGAGGCATGAGGTTGGGTCTGTTGGCAGCATGAAGACTCCAAATTAAGGAGGAGATTACTCGGCTTGTTCATTAACAGTGTAGCTGGACGGCGACAGCCAGGGAACGTTCCAAGAACCGCATTTGTGTCGCACGGGTTAACATGAGGAGTACTTCCATGTACCCCCAAGCCTTTAAGGACTTTCAGCTGAACTCAGGGATTTTCATGAGCTGAAACACCTCTGCCGTGCAGGGGTGATGTGTATCCAACCTGCCCACGGCAGAGCCAGGACAGTAAAAGTCAGGAACCACTGTAAATGTACAAATCAGCGTGCAGAAAACAGCAGTTATTCTTCTAAAAGCAGCATCGTGTAGTAACAGCTCTTCACTAGAATAATGTAAAATTTAGTGCTTCATCTATATTCAAATTAAAAAAAAAAAAAAAAAGTGACTCCCATCAGTGTAAATACACCACTTAAAACCACGAAAGCCGATCAGGCATCGAACACTTGAGCAAAACCTGAATGGAGAGTTTGCCACTGAACCTGGACTTTCTCTACAGAAATAACTGCAAAGAAGGGGACATGATAAATACCAGTAAGTTATGCTCCCAATAAACTTTAATGCTCAACACACCTCAGAAAGCAAAATTATGAAAATCACTCAAATTATTCCAGAAGCCAAAGAAATCTTACCTGATACCTGTCACCTGCATTTTTGGAAGATTAAATTAGGATAGGAAGGTAGGCTTATCCTCATTAGTATAATTGTAGGATCTTTCTTTTATTTTCCTTTTAAACTAATGAGTTGCATTAATCCAGGTTCATTTTTATAAGCCTCTTGGGTCCAAATGTAAAGGACAGTCATTTTAGAAAACAATAAATTAAAAAAAAGCATGTAGCCTGCATTAAGTGCACGTATTTCATAAGACCTAGGTTAATACAACTGGCATCTAGTTTAATTAATCCTTGTTAGTGTAACGACTAATATCCCTCCCTAGCATGTTTCCTTTAAACATTAGTATGTTAATTAAATGTTGTTTTTTTTAAGGGTTCTTTTTTTTTTCCCTTTGTACTTCAATATGGCATTATATCATCTAAAACTATTCCAAACAACTACCTTATAGAGATGTTTCCTTACAATATCTGGTCTCTTGCAGAAATTCTGAAGCCTTTTAAAAAGCTGTTCAGGTGTAGAATACAGATATTCAGCTGCAGGAAAAACAGATACATTTTTAATGAAACAAAAACCTCAAAGCACACACTCGATATTAGTCACTTTACTAATTAAAAATGCATATTGCTCTGTGCCGCCTCGTGTTTTACATTATTTAAGCATGATTTTATAAGGTTACCTCAGCTCACAAGGATGTTTAATGCTAAATAAGACTGTGTAGTTGTGCTGTTTAGACATCTCCTTTGGGTGATTAAAATACATTATTCTAATGTAACACAATGCATATGTGATACATTTAGTGATGAGATTTTTCAAAGAACTGGTACTGTATTAGTGTGTATCCTGTACTGCAGTTGCATACTATTAAGTATTAAATTGTTTAAATAATTTGGTGTGATTTTCAGGCCTGGCTTTTTTTTTTTTTCCACTCTTCTGTGTATTAAAAAAAAAAAAAATCTGCAAACCATTGCAGCATCACTGACCTTTTAACAAAAATCTATCATTACGGGATGTGTATGCTAACAATGAAGAATGCTATTTCAAAACTTGCTTTTGTGTTATCTTAAAAGAACAGATGGCAAATATAAACTTCGTCTAATGTATTAAAACACATAAAATTTGCCTTAACACTAACATGTTGGCTTGCCAAATAAACAATTGCTTTCACTCAAGTTTATTCCCAAACTTTGGATTTTAGCAGGAATCACGTTATTACGTTTCAGCAGAAGGAACAGGCAACAAAGCAGCTACCTGGGAATATCTCTGGGTACACCAAGGCTTTGGGACACAGCGGGTAACAGCCACAATGCACAGCCTCGATCCTGAAGATCAGAAAGCACAAATACACAAAAATAGACATTAGTCAGCCAAAAAACTTATTTTCGTGCAAGAGCCTTGAGGTTGCCTACATGCAGCAAGAGGGAAACATTTTTTTTTTCTTCAGCAGCATAATCCTTCTAAATGCCAAAGTTGCTCTTTTTAAAGAAAATTTTATTGATCATATGAATTACATAGAACAGAACAGCGAGCATATGTTTTGTTCGCTGAATAAATCAAAGCGCAGCTCTGCATTTTTTTGTTTTTTAAATACTGTTTAACACATTTTATAATCAGCAGACAGACACATGTAACAACATGGTGAAGTATGGACGGCTTTGCTTAATAATGCTGCTGGAAAACAAGGGCCACGTTGGCTACACCAGGCTGTGCTCGCAGACACGCACACCACCCTCACCTGGCACAGCTGATATCCCCCTCAGACTTCCTGACTCCAAAGGTTACAGCTAAATATAGGAACAACTTGCAGCAGGCTCCAGGCTGGGATATTTCAGCTTACTCACATGCTTTGGATAATTTCCTTTATTTTTTGGGACATAAACTGTTGTATTTTTTAATAACCGCTGATGAAATTCCTTTGCCAAAGCGCGCGAAGCTTTGTACTCGTGGTTTTTTTCCAAGGAACATTTTACATCTCTCCCGTAGCATCAAACCCCAATATTTTAGAATTGCACCGCCGTGGCGCAAAGTGCTCCAGGAGCAGAGCTGTCCCCCTTGGAGTTCACATTTTAACAGCTGAATGGGTTAAAGGCATCCAGGTTTCAGTTTGTTTTTTTCCCATAATGACCACTGATCTGATACAACGTCCCTCCAAAGATACAACTGTAATTTCTGTTGGCCAGAAATTACACAGTGAAATTCAAAACACTTCTTAAAATATGTTTATTCTATGAGAGGCTTTGAATTTCCTCCAACATGTTGACCATACGAGGACTTTATTTTTAACTTCAGTTTCCCTCATTCCCCAGAATGAAAAAAAAATCTGAAATCTCGTCAACGTTCACCTTTTCTATTTTCAACGACAACCCAAAGGCTTTTGCTACCTTCCTGTGAATGTCAGGTTTGGTACTTTATTACAGGTACTCTGAAAGGACTCTGTTTCCTTTAGATCTACTCAATTTTAAACAGGAAAAAAAAAGAAAATAAAGAATAACATATTCAGCTTTCATGCTAGAAAACTATGCATATCCACAAACCCCAAAGACACATTTCTCTGCAAATGCTTTTGCTAAGAAATGACTGCTGGTTTTTTTCATAAACTTTTAAAATTTGTAATTTATGTTTTTTTTTTTAAATAACATATGCACTTCAGATTGCATTTTAAACATTAACAACAATTTCAAAGTGTACATCGTCTAGCACTATATTTTTTTACCAAAGGGAAATGTTTCTGATGTGTGATTTAATTGATGATTTCAGTTCTTAAATATTGTGTCATATGTCAAAGCAAATAGATTTTTAAAGTTTTCTTTAATCTAGGAGAAAAAAAAAGAGTGAAACTGTGGACATTTCAGTAATAGCTCAGATCACTAAGTTATGTTAAAATATTTGCTTTTTAATCATATCGTCTGCATGGAAAAAAAAAAAAAAAAAAGAAGAACAGCTCCCTAAAACAAAACTGCAGGCCAAGATGGGATCTGAGTCATCGTTTGAGTATGAAATTTCCCCTTACGAAAAACCTCTACCAGGATCATGAATTAGTAAAATCAGAATTTAATGCCTCCGTGGTTTGCTGGATTAAAGTTAAAAATTTTGGAGTTCTTTCA
>VYXC01009179.1:1029323-1041823 GCA_013397175.1 Platysteira castanea | reverse complement strand
ACTTGGGACACTGCCAGCCTTCCCTCCTCACCACTGGCAAATCCCAAACAAGATCCAGTCATGGAGCTATTTGGTCTCTTCCCCTGGGGAGGATTTGCCCCTCAGAGCACATTTGTCTAAACCTGTGAGTTGCAACTCTTCATTCCTTTAGAGTCTAAAGCCAAGCTTTAGCAGCACTGAAAAGGTAGATTTCCTAACTTCCTACTGAATATTTGCTGTGTGCTTCCAAACAGCCAGCTACTGAAAAATGGGTGTTTCACCTAAATGAATGGTTGCTGAATTATGAAACATGTTATCCACTTTTTCTGTCACCAACAACTGTAAATGTGACATTTATAATAACGAGAGAACTTGGTCCCATAATCGGAGGGAGCGGAAATGCGGTGCCAACAACTTATTAAAAAAAAAAAGAACCTGGAAAAACCCTCCTGATTAGATTTCCAATAAAGTATGTGCAACAGGTTTTATTGGTGCTTGTTAGCAATGACCTGCATATGTCATTTGTATGAGTACGGCCCTATCAGATCCACGGTGATGAGACACATTTCACCACGCTGCCCCTTCTATAGACTCTATTTATACACGAGGATGAATGAATTGACAAGACAAGAGGTGCGGCATATAGATTTGATATACTGGCATAAATTTAGGATGATCTACATTATTCATAAGTACTGAAGCCACAAATGAGATATGTAACAACATCCAAAATGAGTGTCAATAGAATCTGTTCCTGCAGCGCACCATCGTATATTCCTATCTGTCACATATTCCTTAGAAATTTCTCCTTCTAAGAAATCTGGTGTGTTCAGTCTGGAAAGCAACGTTGCCTTGGGATCTGTGATAAGGCTTGCCTGGAAGAACAGGCTTTCAGAAAACTGACTAAAAAGGAAGTGGACAGAAAACACAAAGAATTTCCTGCTACTGAATTATTACCTCTTTTTCCAACCCAGCTGTGTCTCAGTTGGGGACCCAAAAGTTATTTGGATCAGATCAACTTCTCGGTGTCTTAAAAATGGCAAAATCAAAACTAAACCAATTGAAATATCACGAGTCCAGCAGGCAACAGATATGACAGAACTGACAAATAAACTAATCCCCAGTCTATTTTCACAGACTGATGAGGCCGAGGGATGCAAGTCTCCACTTTGGAAAACACATACGAGCTAAAATACCAGATATTTTGACACTCTCTTGTCATTAATGGACATTTTTAAAAGGTTTAATTTATTACAAGTGCACACGGTACAGGATTTGATTATTCTCTTTACTGCCATAATATCAGGCACAAAGCTGTGTGCCTGAATAAAATCTATTTATTTTCCAGACAGGTGAAACTGTTCACTGAGTTGTGGTTCTGCAGAAGCCAAGAAACGGAAGGACTGTCCAAAAGAGCGGTATAAAAATATTAAAGATTAATGACCACTTTCATGCCAGATACAAACCAGAAGCTCTCCACAGCAGTCCTTAACCTCATGTTTGAGAGGGAACTAAGTGTTTTCACCTGCTAAAATCTCAGTCTGGATTTCAGATGAGTGACTCTGACCTGAAAGATTTTGTTTCCTATCTGAACCATCCAATCACTCACACCAATCTCTCTATTTAAATAAATACAGAAGTGTTACTGAACCTCAAGTCATAAATAAGGTCTTGCTCTGCCAAGTAAAATAAAAAACGCTTACTGTCTTTAATAATTTTTATTTCACAATTTATCAGTATTATTTAGTTTCACAACAAGGAAGATTTTAAGCACATTCTTTAAGATAAAAAAAATACATAAATGAAAACTACTCCTGGAAGTATCTACTTTATAGTAACTTTATAGTAAAGAAAAAAGGAAAGGTACCTGGAATTTCACTGAAAGTCTCTCCGAGGACAGATACATGGAAAGGCAGATCTTGCTCTTTCAGCTTCATCAGGACTTTAAAAAAAGTTTCAGGATCTTTGTCATGTTCCCTTAAAACAAATAGAACTTATCTCAGCATTGTTTACATTTACTTGTGAAATTATGGGGTTTTTTTAATTTATCAGTACACTATTCCTCTAAAATTGTAGTTTTAGGGACTAAATATATTCAAATAATTTCCCTCTTTGCTTCTCCCTCATGGCTGCACTTTCCTCAACACAGCACTCGGGATCAAACTCAGTTTCCTCAGATTCTTCTCTCTCTTCCCTGTCTTCAAACAATGCATTTACTCTTCAAGTTATCAACTTTGAAAGTGACAAGGACTGAGCACCTACCTGAAGGCAAAATCCAGTTGAAGAATAGGTAGGAAATAAAGGTTTTGCGGTGTTTTTTTTCCCCCTGTCCAAAAAATACATGTATGATTTCCATTACAGTTCCCCCCACCCCTTTTTTTTTTAAGGAGAAACAGGTTAATAAAAAACTTCTCCTAAACCCACAGGATTTCTAAAACTGGAATTTTAGGAATCCATGCTATACTTGTAAAAAGCTTCCAATCCATTCAGTGCTTCAGGTAAAGAAAGGAATAAACTACCACAAGGCATCTTCTACCGCTAGATTTTTAAGGAGTTATCTGGAAATTAAAACAGAGCATAAGAAACTTGTACTTATTTATAATTTTAGCTGAAGATAATATTAAAGGTTTGTATGGGTATGACCCTCAATGACATGAAACGCAAGTTAGGTTATCTAAATATAAATTAAACCCCCAATTTTCTAATCTATCTTCTTTACTGGCACAAAATGAAAGGTTCAAAAGGTATCACAAATGATCTAAAATTCCCAAATTCTTTAAGTTATATTAAAAATGGAATGAGATAATTTCCCCACTGTAAGGTGAATATTGTATCTTGCATTTAATTACTTTGCTTTAAATTATTGTATTTCAACAGATGTGCACCATATGCCTTTAAAATATTTTGGTTTTATTTATTATTTAGAAAATTCCACTGTTTTCCTTCCTGTATTAAGGGAAAAATCTATATCTCAGCTGTCCTGGTGTCTTTCTTCACAGAGTAATTTTGTAGAATGAAATCTGCAGGTCTCTCACACTATTATATGAAAGATTAATAATTATATCATTCAGGAAATCTGAAGCCAAATGACATCTGCAGCTCTACACGTGTTAATTTCTCATTCAGTCAATATTTTTGGTTTAGGGAATTAAAATAAATTAATCTTATAATTAATGTGACTTCCCTAGGCTAAGAAACCTCCAGGAATTGTGGAGTTTTCAGAATTAGTCGCATTTTCTTAAAATAAAGCCAGACAATAATCACTTTAAGAAGTCCTCCATCCCCCTGATTTGTTTTGTTCCCAATAATAAGGAGGAATGCAACTGCATAAGCCTCGTAACTTGTTTCACATCTGTGAACCAGGAGTTTCCACGGCGATTCCAGTAACCGAAGTGGATGTGAGCACTGGTGTGGAGAGTGGATTTCTCCCAGTTGCAAAGGTCCCAGATCTTCGCCTATTAGTTTGCTGCATCCTCACACTTAAAAGAGCCACCTGTTTCTGGTAGGTAACTTCTGTGCAGAAACTTTTGCCAGTATTTAGTTCCCTCCAAATGCCCAGCTCGAAGAGCCAACATGGGATTGCATGGATTCGGATTTGGCTGGAAGAGAACATCCCCATTATAAATGCTTGCAAAGAAAAACGCTGCAATGCTGGGAGTTGGTGTAATTCATGACAGAATTTCCCCTGAGCCTCAGTTTCCCCCGGACAGGCTTTTGTGGGTGCTTTCTAAGTGATGCCACGAGCCCACCCTGGCCCAGCTCATCCCGACGGACCGGCGCGTCCCTGCGCGCGGAGCCGGCAGACTCGACAGCCACGACGCTGACAGGGATCTTTCCAAGCTCTTCACAGCCCCGCTATCAGCTTCGCAGTCACAAAAAGTCCTTCCAGCAAAGGATATGCTTTCCCTCTCGCTTTCCAGAAGAGACCAGGGGTCCCAGAGGCAGCCAAAAGTGGAGGATGCTGTTGGAGCCACATTGTCAAGGAGCTGGCAGGAGAACACGGAGCCTTACAGCTCTGCGAAGCCACATAAGCTGCACATATTTAGGAAAACTGATAGGAATTGGAAGTTGCAGCTTTGTTTAATAGGTGGGGAAGAACAGAAGGAAAATTTGGCACCCAGAAGGAATGCTGAAAGGGGAAACGTTTCCTCTGCACTGGAGCCTCTCTTGCGGGTTTTCTGCTGTAGGTGAACCTCCTTCCATCCCCCCATATAAAATGTTTCCCTTTGAGGTGATACTCCCAGATTTTAATGACACATTTTGTGAATCTTGTAGCTTTTCTATTTGGGAGCTCATCTTAATTGATTTCATCAGTTCCTGTGACTTCTCCACACCACAACCATTTTATATTCAGTTAAGACCTCCAGAAACCTTCTAGCCCCTGCACCTACAGACTGCAGTGTATTATTATTCTTGCAGGATACTAAAGGTATTAGCTGCTCCTGGCAGAAAGAAATAAATAGTACAAGACCACCTCTTTGCTGCATCAAAAAGGAGAGAGTTCTGTTTCTTGGCTGACATGGAGAAAATCATATACAATCCAGTCTGCCTTACTCAGCAACAACTGCTAAACACACCAGATTGCCATAGCAGTGATCGTGGAAAAAGATGAACACAATATGGAATGTCTGTTCTGTAAAGATCTGCTCAAAATGATGTGCACTTTTGGCTGCATCTGTTGCATTTTTGAGCTTTATTAAACAGTATTAATTATATATACTCCATTTTCTGAAGAAGAACTGCAAAACAGTATAAAAGCCTGATATTAAAATGCAAACTTTTCTTTTAAGATATTATGTTTGGAGAAAAAGCAAGCTAATGTGACTCCAGGGTCTGGCTTTGTTGTTTAGTTGAGGTATTTGAAATGCTTTTGTATTTTCACTTGATTTGATATGCATCTGGTAAAGCCAAAGTTAGAACTGGGCATGGTATGAAGATGTTCTAAATTTCATCCTAAGAACATGAAAACATCAGAATGACCAAACTCCAGCTGTAATGCCACAAACCAGGCACAGACACCACACCTACGCTCAGATTTGAGAGCCCTGCCTTGGAGACATTCAATCTCCATATTCATATATTACACAGCTGCATTTTTAAATCAGGATTTTTTATTATTGTGTCTAACGCACATTTTAAGAGAGACATCTGAAGTCTCTCTTAAGAATCGGCTGAGGTTTAGTGATCTGGGTAGGGGGATGTGGCCCAGGGTTCGTCCTGATTTATCATCTGGTATAAAACTTTGAGGAGTGTCCTTGGATGGGAAATGGGGTGTGGTGGGAGCAGCAGCACCACTACTGAGCCTCCATTATTATCCCTGCCTTAGATTTTCTGCTCATAAAATGGGTGTGACAATATTATTTTTTCACCACAGAAGGATGCTGTCAGGATTAATTGATGACTTGACATCCCACTTTTCAGCCTAAAATGATTTTAAAAAGCAACTTCATAGCACCATGATGATGCTCCTCCACACAATCAATGGCAACATTCTCCAAAACACCCTTCTGCTCTTCAGGGATTTTGGGAATTCAGCCTGAGCCCTTGAGCCTTACCTATTGCTGAGACTGGAAGCAGAATACATGGAGAGCACCTAAACTGGAGTTATTCTCACCCATATCCTTGACCCGTGATGGGAAACACGTGATTAAAAAAAAAATCTACAAAACACCCCAGATTTTGGCCCTTTACATTATTCAATGAATATTCATCTCTTGAATTTGGGTGAAATTCAGTAAGAGACCCATATGGTCTTCTCTGACTTTAGTTTAATTTTTTAAGTATATGTAAACTTATCCTACATGGTGATAATCGCAGTTATTTAGGATTTGGAGGAAGGCACATCTAGCAATGCAATTAGAAAGTGGAAGAGTTGTGGAAAAGCAGCAGGACTTTCTCAAAGGGGGAAAATAAATGCAACCTATTAAAAAAAATATTAAAAAAATATTAAAACCTGGGGTTAATGCATTTATTAGTTACAAAAAAGTGCAAAAGCACAGGAGAAAATCTTAATATTTAAGAAAATATTACATAAAGGCCATGCAATGCTTGTGAAAGCCACAGCCCTGTGGTGACATCTCTGTGAATGACGGAATCATTTGGGCTGGAAAGGACTTTGAAGACCATCAGGTCCCACTATTAAGGTGCTACACATTCTGAAAGGGTTACAAATAAGCCCAGCTAAAAGCAATATTAAAAGGGTTGATCTTAATCTTCTTAGGACACTTAGCATGGGAGATTTTCAGCGGGAGAGAATCCCAAATTGTGAGGGCATGTAGTAATATTTCACTTTGTACAGAGCCTTAAACGCAAGGAGTTCACACTGGCCACATCCCCTTCTGCCTCCCCATTCCCCAAAATCACCTGCACGTCAGATGGGCAAAGGTGGGAGATGGTACAAAACCCTCAGAAGTTAAAGCAGCACCTTATTTTGTATTTTTAAAAATTTGTTAGGACATATAGCAAGAGGTAAAAGATGGATTTCTGCCTGCCTACAACGACTGCTAGAAAATAGCTGTTAAAACAGGCCAATGAAGAATCACTCATTATTGATGAAGCTGGGCAGCAGTCAGGGAGATCAAGGACTGATGAGCCAAGAGACGTTCTGGGAGAAAAGAAGAGGACAGGGAAATGGCATGGAAAAGGCACGGCTGCAGCAGAGCATGGGGAACGTGTGAGGGGCTGGGCAAGTCTATGAGCACACCATCAATAATTAAAAAAAAGGAAATGATGTTTCCAAGACACAGACCTTGACGTGGATGACATTGAGTTTTGGGAAAGTGAAATAATGAGCGAGTTTGGCAGCAAACAGGGCAGAGACAATGGGCAAAGCAACTCAAAGGGGAGGAGAAGCACAGGAAGAGAAAAAAATATAGAAAATATCAATATTTCTGGTGAAAACTAAAAAAGTATGGCATATCCAAACTCAGGGAGGAAAAGGATAAATACAGGGTAAGTAGAAAACCTGTGCACAACCTAGAGAACTAAAATCAAGGCTCCACTTCTTCCAAGCCTAACCTAAAGAACAAGATCAGGGATTTTTTTCACTCCATTATACTATGCACTGTATTACACTTTGATATTTCACAATAAATCTTGAGCTCAGAAAAATTTGAATACAGGTTTATTATAATCAAATAATGTTAGAAAGTCGAAGTGTGGCCAGAAAAGATAAACCTGGACTTCAAAACGGAGAATTGCAGAATTCTGGTCTTTTCCTGACACAGATTTCCCCCAAGACTGCTCTGCCCAGGTTTCCCCATCTGCAGGATATGGTCCTAGAGGAGCTTTCATTTACAGAGAGATGGTGAGAATCACAGTCAGTAAATACTGGAGGAGAATAATACTCTTCTTAAAGTAAGAGGACTCATGTTACAAGCCTATTCAATATATCAAATGAAATACATGCTAGTAATTATTTTCACAGAAGACAGAAAACTTTCCTAAATCAAATTACTTTAATATACATTTTCTATGTTCAGATTAGGAGGGGAAAATAAAGGGGACAAAAAAAAATTAAAATTCTAATACCAAATTCTGGTAACAATGTTCATGATAACGGCAAAAGAGGAAATACTACTCCCAGGAAAGTACAATTAGAAAAGAAACAGGGAAAAAAGAAATAACTACAAAAATGCAAACATGAAGGAAAAGTTACTTGCTTTCCATTTATTCAATTTATAACAGTATTTTTCTGTCTTTTCATATTTCCAGGATGAGGTTGAGGTAGACTGTAAATATGTAGTTAAGTCCAGTGAGTCTTCTTTCTCAGCTGATCTGCTCTACAAAATGTCTTTGCTGTAATTGTGCCTCTAAACATTGTCTGGCATCATCAACATCAAAAGTTACCACAATATCTAATACCCCCTCAGTTCACAGAAAATGGAGTCAAGTAGAAGAAAATGTTTCTGCGTGATAAAGGACCCTAGAGAATAAATTTTAGCTGGCAATTTGTAGGTCCTACAAGCAAAAAAGGGTCCTGATCCTTGCCTGTGCTTTCAGAACACCTCTGCAAGCCAAGGAATTAAAAAATGGCACTGGAGAGGCAAAAAGCAGCCAAACAGTACTGGCAAATACAGTGTTTTATTTTCTATTAGAGCCCATGACGTATTTACAGTGAGGAGTGTGTATTTTACCCTCTGATTTGTTCAAATTGCTGGCCTGAGAAAAATGGGTGGCATTTTGCTTTACGCTGGAAAAGCATTTTCTCCTATCTCCTGTTATCTACAAGAGATTCATAAAAAAAGAAACAAGAAAGAACCTTGGGAGTTTATTGTTTAGATTCTTCTTCTCCCCTCACAACTCGCGAAGAAAAAACTCAAAATAAAATATTGCACGTCCCCTGACCAAAGAAACCTCAGGATCAGCATCAGTCATGGAGCCTCCTGCTTATTTCCTAAAGGGAGATTAAGCTCTGAAGACAAAGACCAGCATTTGGTCTCAGTTACCTTGGTGTAAAAATCAATGCACTTTCATTCCAGTGCCTTTCAGGGGACAAACTCCAGCTTGGCCAGACTGGCTGTTCCCAAGTGGAGGATTCTGATTAAAAAAAACCACAAAAAAACAACAACAACATTTTATTTCAATTTGCAATGAAACCCTGTAAGTGCTGTGGACTACCCCAAAGAGTTTATTAAAAAAAATAAAATAAAATTAACTTCCTTTAGTGTTCCAAAGGTAACACAAGAGAAGATTTTCCTGTTGTTGGGAGGACATAAAATATCTGAGTGACCCTGACAGCCCCGATAACCATACACAACATATCCTACTGCAATTCAACTATAAAATACTATAAAAAAGCCATGTCATGGCAATCACAAGATGGTTACGAATATGGTAATAAGTGGATAACAGTTCACTCAAGTGGTTCCTGAAAGAACAGAAAATGTGTGTAAATATAAATTTATATATAAATTACAACATAAAAACTACATTACTACAGATTTTCCTGGGAAGGGTGATCCCACCATAAAAGAACCTGTGGCCCCTCTCTGATTTCCATGATGGATTCACATGACCAAGCTACAGCTACTTAAAACTCCACCAGATGCCCTGCCTGGGTCAAAAAGTACATCCTGGTCTTTACTGAGTAACACCCCGAGAGGAATTAGCTCAGGTACCCGAGATAACTCATCCTTTTGGGAGCTCCAAGGAAGAAGCTTCCAACCAGGAACTTTCTTGGCACCAAGGCCTGAAACTCATTATTCAACAAGATTAAAGTAACTCCAAATCTCACTGCTTTCAGAAGGAGGAATCAACTCATTGCACTGAGTCAGGTTTGCACAAACACAGCCGAGAAAAAGCAGCGATTAGAGGACACAGGGAGGGGGAACAAAAGCATGAAAATATGGAAAAAAGGAGAGCAGAGAGGAGAACAAGGGAAAGAAAATAGAGTTGAACAGTTGCAGTGTGGTAAGAAGAGGAAACTAATTAGAAAGAGCTTTGAAGGAAGAAACATAACCCTCCTATTACTGGTGAAAGTAAGGAGGAATATTAGATCACTTGCTTATGAAATATTTTTGTCTCTTGAAGGTTATTCCCATACTTTGGTCCAGGGTGCTGTGACTTCCAAAGGGGGCTGGAGGCACCATCTGCTAAGCTTGCCTGGGACTTTGCATTACAAAACCTCCTCTGTCCTTCCCTACGACGTTTCCCAAAACTGAGGCTAATCTTGGACTATAATCTTCTAGAAAAATCCTGTCCAAAGTTTTCTAGAACATATGAGGAAGAAGATGAAAAAAAAGCACAACACAAGGAAAACACCTAGTGAAACTACAAAGTGTATCTTGGATATGTTGCAGAAGGTTCCTTGCAGAGACAGGGAGCAAAGTGATGCAGACAGAGAAAGGTTGAGGAACTAGAGAAGAGTGAGATGAAAATTTGCTGCACAAGACAGTGTATGAGGAGATGCCCAGGGAACTGAGCCTGGCCAAGACAGAAGGATGAGGTTTGAGAAGCCAAAACCAAATTAGTTGAATGGAGTAGAAAAGGATTGCTTTGAGAGTCGTAAGTGGAAAAGCCTTGAGAGGACTCCTCAATCCCATTGTTCACATGTGCTTCTGCTCAAAGACTTGGGTTTCACGATTATACAGGAGAAAAAAAAAACCCACCATAAAATGGATTTCCTTCTTGGGAAATGGGAAAGCCAAGCTACTGGAGCTGTTAGGGCAAACTGTGATGCATCTCTTCCAAACTTAAATAATCTTCAACTGTCCAGGTGATGCAGTTGTAGTCTTACATTAACTCAAAATCAGTTTTTCAACTATGGCTAAAGCATTTATTGTAACAGGCTCTGGAGGGTGGCACTAAAATAGCTGCTTTGTGAGCCTCTGGATAGCACAGAGAGAATCACAGCATCACAGAATCAGGGAAGGGTTTGGGTGGGAAGGGATTTTAGAACTCATTTCGTCCCAACACCCCTGCCATGGGCAGGGACGCCTTCCACAAGACCATGTTGCTTCAAGCCCTGCCCAACCAGGCCTTGAAGGAAAGTCTCTGTGCGTGATGTTTCAGGCAGAATCTTGATATTATTCAACATTTTTATTACGTTTAAGAAAATAAGTGCATCAGAGTGTAAAACCATCCCATGCAGCTCAAAAACACTCACGGGGCTTTTATCTTGCTTTTGTTACAGGGAACAATGCTCTTCCCACCTGATTCAACGGTTCACTATGTGCAGCCCAGGTAAGTTGCTGCTTCAACCCTGGCTTCAGAGGAACGGAGAAAGGTTTTACACCAAATTGGTCTAAATAGAGTAAGAAGCAGAATTGGGCCACAGAGCTAAAATACAGAAAAGAAAGTAGAGTGCTTAGTAGAAATGAAAGAACCAAACGTATTTGGGGAAGCAGTGAGTAAAAAAAAAGTTTCATTTTAATATGATTCTTTTTCAGCCTATTAAGATCTCCAGTATCAGAATGAAGCCTGCTAAAAGTTAGTAAATAAAGGCTTTCAGGAGAGCTTTATTAAATCACTAATGACTTATCAAGTTAAAACTCCCACTCAGATATCTTAATAAAACTTTCAGAGAATATATTTAATTTTCCTGGAAATCAGAAGCCAATTACTAACTACAGGAGTTACTGTTGGCTACGCCACTGATCAGCTTCCTGTAAATAGAATATTTGCCAACAACTTGAATTAGTTCTCTAAAGTTTCGGTTTCTGAAGGTCAAATAACTATGTAACTGCTTAATAAAGAAGCAAAGAAGTACCTCTAAATATCTCCAAGCTCTGATGGGCTTATATTCTGCTCCTTAGGTGAGGTATTAGCAAAGCTTATTTATTTTCATTTCCAAGGCTTTTATTTGCTCATTCCCTTGTGGTAAAGCTGATTTCCATGATGATTCCCTTCTTAATTTTAATACCCTTTTTACTCATCATATAGACATAAGAATTTTCCATAAAATAATGAAACCCTTCCAAAGGAAATGAAGACAACTAGGGGAGGAAAGTAAACTACAGCTTACTTCTTTTTTTTTTCGTTTCCCAATTAATTGATCCACTGTCATATGCATATATGAAAGATTTTTTTTTTTAATGAAAGGAAAATAAGGTTAATTAACATAAAACCCCTCACTCCTTGAGATGTTGAATTTTGTATTTTATCCATGCTGCCTTAAGTGCCTTGATTTCCCAGTAATGACCTAGTTCTCCTAATGAGTAACATTAACCCCTGGCTGTAGCTGTCCAGGACTTAATTGTCAACTGGAGCTGAAATAGGAGAGTTTGCCGATCAGCAGGTATGTGGTATATTAACTCATGTCATTTCAGACCCTAATAAATAAATCTGTTGCTAAGGCAACAGGAACATCAGCTGTATCACTTTTTTCTTCCCTCCTCCCCTTTTAAAGGAAACTGCCTTTCACACTGAGCTTTTAAAAAAAGGAAATTAACTACATGTAACCGTAATTAGAAGAAACATCGTTTCTCATCTCAGAAACATATCTAAATTAATGAAAAAGGCATTCAAAAAGAGGGCTGCTTTCTACTGTGACCAGGGTAACTGAAATTATTTCCCTAGACTGAGGGAATGCGATTTGAAGGATACATTTGAGTGGGAAGAGATCACAAAATATCTTAGCTCTTTGTATTTCTGAGATAGTTCCCCTCTCCATTCGTACACTGCTGATGCCAATGGAGTGGACGTTGCTTCGACGACTAATCAGGAGCCCAGGCAATTGAAACCAGGGGAGAAAAAACACCACTCAAACCCAAACACCTTCACTGCCCTCTGTGGATCTTTCTGTGAGATTGGCAAACATGCCATCTTTTGGAAAGCTAAAAGATCAGAGAATCACAGAATCATTTAGGTCAGAAAAGCCCTCAAAAGTCTTTGAGTCCAACCGTTCCCCCAGCACTGTCAAAGCCACCACTGACCCATGTCCCCAAGGGCCACACCCACACGGCTTCTAAATCTCTCCAGGGATGGGGACTCCACCACTGCCCTGGACAGCCTCTGCCAGAGCTTGGCAAATCTTAGCTCTGAGCAAAGATTATTTTCCCAATATCCAACCTAAACCTCCC
>VYXC01009179.1:1025062-1029238 GCA_013397175.1 Platysteira castanea | reverse complement strand
GACGTTGCTTCGATGACTAATCAGGAGCCCAGGCAATTGAAACCAGGGGAGAAAAAACACCACTCAAACCCAAACACCTTCACTGCCCTCTGTGGATCTTTCTGTGAGATTGGCAAACATGCCATCTTTTGGAAAGCTAAAAGATCAGGGAATCACAGAATCATTTAGGTCAGAAAAGCCTTCAAAAGTCTTTGAGTCCAACTGTTCCCCCAGCACTGTCAAAGCCACCACTGACCCATGTCCCCAAGGGTCACACCCACACAGCTTCTAAATCTCTCCAGGGATGGGGACTCCACCACTGCCCTGGACAGCCTCTGCCAGAGCTTGGCAAATCTTAGCTCTGAGCAAAGATTATTTTCCCAATATCCAACCTAAACCTCCCTGGCACAACCTGAGGCCATTTCCTCTTGTGGTGTCTCAGTGCCTCACAGGTCAGTGTTACAGTCCTCACTTAGTTCCTGCCATTCTATCACAGCACCAAGTGTTTCTCTTAAAATTTTGAAAACCATATTCTTTTGTTTAGTTTGTGAGTAGAAGATGGTGTTTTTGAGTCTCTAGTTGCCCACATCTCAGTCAGGGAGCAGGTAGGAAGGAAAATAAGAGATGCTCAGAAGCCCAGTTATTGCTCTTAGAACACTTACTTGAGCCTCTGTCTACACTATAAACACAACAAAGTACTCAAAATTCTGTCTGACTTCTCAGCTGAAGAATGCACAAAACATCTTTTTTTTTGCCATTATCAAAATTAGAGATGTTTTCTCCTCTGGACTATGAGCTGTCTATAGCCCTTTGAGAAAACATGCTGGAAGAAACAGGGAGAAATTGATGCTGAGTCCACTATAGCACAACTTTCACACCTTCAGCACATGCTGGACTTCTCTACAAGCTCTTACAAACAGTGATCAAGGAATAATACATCTTCCACTGGAAGGACTCAGTGCCCCAAATTCCCTTGCTGCAGGAAGAAATTTCAAGATTAGACATCACTGAATGAACAGTGAAAGAATGGGCACTTCCAAACTGCCTTTCCATTTAAGGCTCAACTTCTGAGATAATTTCATTAACTTTTTTATTTATTTGTTTGAGTCCCCATCCCTGGAGGGATTTATTAACCGTGTGGATCTGGCACCTGGGGACATGGCTTAGCAGTGGGTTTGGCAGTGCTGGGGGATGCCTGGACTGGATGATCCTCAAGAGGTCTTTTCCAATCTAAGTCACTCTGTGACTCTAAAAAAGCAGTATCTGCTCCCAAACTTAACTCCAGCTTGCATGAATGTGAAGTTAGACTATTTTCAAGACTGCAGAAAGGAAGGGTGCCAGCTTCTACATGAATGTCTCCACATGTTCATCCACCACACGCCATCAGCACCACTGCTCCAGTGAGCGCTGTTTCCTCAGACACTACTCAAAAGTTCCCATTTTGAACTTGGTATTTTACATTCTGTGGGCTTTTTACCCTACCTGGTACCTTCTAGTTAACACTGCACAAACACTTGTATTTTAAGCCTTTGTCTTCAGTCTGCCTTATTTATTCACCACATCTACTGGTTCTCCGCAGGCTGTTCACAATGTTGAGGATGCCTGTTGAGCCTAAAGGCATTTCTGGGTACTCAAATGTGATTTCTAGATGGGTTTCTTCCCTGTTTTGCTGTCTTGCCACACCTGCATCTTGGTGGGATAAGCTTTGGTCCAAAATAGTCAACAGCATGAGGAAAATACAAGTCATTGTATTCTCAAGTGTCTCTATAGGAAATAGTTTTCAATTGTGAGTTCAAACAGTGACTACACAAATCTTGTATTGTGCTGCCAAAAGGAACAAGTTACTATTCAATACTTGTTTTTAATACATACATAAAAAATATGTTATATACTAATTATTTACTGTAATATATATATATATAATATATATAAAATAAATACAAAATACTATTAAAAATCCCTTTTCAGGCTCCTCTCCCTCTCAGTTTGCAGAGGACTCGTGCTCAGCTCACTGATGAAGAGCTGCCCCATCACAGAAGGCACAACACTTACTTCTTCTCCCCATCTGGGACAAGCCCTTTCCAAGCACTTGCTGCTGAGTGAAGGGGACCAGGGCCTCACGTTGGGCAGCCACATGTGGGTACAGCACAACCTGTCCCCCATGCACTCATTTCTTCATGACACTCTGCATTAAAACCAGATAACTGGGCACAGGACTATCTCCGTACACACCGGTTTCCCTCAGACCAAAAACCTTCAGATAATTTTTGCAATCAAGACTTGGGTTTTTTTCCTTCTGAATTTACTCATCATGACTTCCACCACTGTTCCTCCTGCTCCCGTATCTCCTGCCCCATATCCTTCCCCACGCTCTTGTCACACACTGGTAGGTTTGACACAAGATAATGGCTTTATCTGATCTTCCATGTGAATTGACAGCAGCTATTTGTTTGCATGTGTGTGTAAATTCTTGCAGATTCCCCGTGTGATCTTTTATCACACCCATGCAATTAGGGGAAGAAGAATTGATTTCTGTCAACTTTCTCTTATCAAACCTTTAACTGCTTAGACGATACAGAACACACAGGGAAAAAGCATGAGGTTTGGGTGAATGAGAGGGAATAATGGATGTATAAATGCTGGTGAGGTAGTTTTGGGGGAGAGACAAGGATCATGCCACACTGGTCACTGTCATCCTCCTAAAACACTCATCTTTCACCAAATATCAGAGAATCAGGGAATGGTCTGGGTTGGAAGGGACCTTAAAAACCATTTAGTTCTGACCCTCCTGCCATGGGCAGGGACACCTCCCACTATCCCAGGCTGCTCCAAGCCCTGTCCAATCTGGCCTTGGACACTGCCAGGGATCCAGGGGCAGCCACAGCTTCTCTGGACAGCCTGTGCCAAGGCCTCACCACCCTCACAGGGAACAATTTCTCCCCAGTATCCCATCTAACCCTGCCCTCTGCCAGTTGAAGCCATTCCCCCTTGCCCTGTCATTCCATGCCTTTGCCCAAAGTCCCTCTCCAGCTCTCTTGGAGCCCTGCTGGGTACTGGAAGGGCTCTAAGGTCTCTCTGAAGCCTTCTCTTCGTCAAGCTGAACAATCCCTTTTCTCTCAGCCCTTCCCCATAGGAGACATGCTCAATCCTCATGGTCTCCTCTGAACTTGCTCCAACATGTCCAGTATGGTTGGACATGATGAGTTACGGTGGCAATCAGTGATCTTAGAAATATTTTCCAACCTAAAGTATTCTTCGATTCTAAATAGACATTTTATCACACTGCAGTGGAAACCTGTGGGACACCACAAAGTTCTGATCAAATGTGGGAAGCTTGTCCATCGATCACCAGGATTTTGCCCTCCGTTTCCATCAAAGCCCATTTACACACAGGGAAGAGTAATTCCTTGGCACAGCCCTTGCAGCTCGGAAACCATCGCTGCCTTTTACCCACATCCTTGGCCATAAGTCATTCCTGTTTGCAGGGCCTTGCTATAGATGTTTATAAGAACACATTAAAGGCCTAGTGAGGAAGGAGAAAACAAATTACTCTGTGGAGAACCCTGTGACTCTGTTAGAATACTGTCAGTTATTTATCTGCTGTGGGTAGAGGTTGCACACTGCAATCTTTACCAGGCTCAGGCTCGAGGGGGGCGGAGAGAAGGGGCAGGGGTGCATCAGAGCACCTCTTCTCAGGCAGAGACATTTTAACACCACTTCAAAGTGAGAACGTGTCTGCTAGAGAATGGCACCTTGGATTTGGACATGGGTCCAAGCAGGCAGTGGAAGAAGTGTTGGGGCTAATGCCGTATCTCAGGGTGCTGGTGGTCCCTGGGACTCACCAGCACAATGAGGTCAACATCACTTCATTTAGAGATGCTTTCTCTAACAGCAGCATGGCTTCACAAAGGTTATTTTTTATAGTTTAGCCAAAGGGTTTTTGTGTTAGGTGAAGGGGGAACACAGGAACATTAAAAAAAAAAAAAAATTCTTCCTTTCCTATAATTCTTTTTTCTCCCCAAAATGAAAACCACATGTAAATCATCATGGTAGACAATGGTTGTTAAGTATTATTGTATAGGACAATATCTGCGAGCGCTTCGTGCTGGAAGACAAGCAGGATCCCACTGCCAATGTTTGACACACAAAAACCCCCTCGCACATTACAACACTTGGCTAAAATTAGTGCTCTTTACA